>JACXGJ010006195.1:0-35495 GCA_016801105.1 Esox niger
ACACACACACACACACACACACACACACACACACACACACACACACACACACATACACACGTGTATTACAGTAGTTTAACGTTATTGGTGTATTACCGCCACCAACTGTGTTGGAGTGGGACTAGCTTCAGCTAGGGTATACAAGAACTGATTTGTTAACAATATTGACCTATAGTGGAAAAACAAGATTATGTAAAGTGAGATATTGCATTTCAGTAATAATCAGTACGTTTTGTACAATCCATATATAGCCTATAACGTGCTGCACTAATTAACTCAACTACAATTTAACCTGCCTTACCCAGTGGCCCCACTGCAATATTCTATATATATATATAAGTGACTTGTGCAAATTGCTATAAAAAATGAGACTATGTGAAGTGAGAAATGGCATTTGAGAAATACTCAGTAGGGTTTGTAGAATACATAGTTAGGTTCTGGGATGAAATCCTCAGACCCATCATCATACCTTACACTGGTGCGGTGGGCCCTGGGTTCCTCCTGGTACAGGACACCATCCGCTGTCTCATCAGGAGCATGCCCAGGCGCTGTCAAAATTCATTCAGGAATGGGGGGGTCATACACACTACTGAGTAATATTATGAGTGGGAATAGCTTTTTGATTTTCAACTTTGATTTTCGGTGACTTTAAATCCAGCACTCGGTGGATTTTGGTTTCCTTTGTCTGTTGTTACGTCATTTTGTTCTGAACAATTACACAATGTACACTAAAGATTTTGATCTTAAATATATTTTGTTAATCGAGACCCAATGTGTGATTTCAGTGTTCCCTTCATTTTTTTTAGCAGTATATAAATATGAAGAACTAAATGATAATGAATTGGATAGTCTCCACTAATCTTCAAGTAATGCTACAAATGATTCAGCTTGGGGCTTTGGCTGAGCAACTCAAATACATTTATCCTTCTATTTCTTAGCTACTCCGATGTTGCTTTGGTTGTGTGCTTTAGGGTGTTGTTATGGAGAAATGTGAACTTTGATCACAGTCATGGAACAGGAGTTGAATTGCCTTTGAGGTCCAGATTTGAATACCACTGTCCTAGGGGTTTACATGACCAACCTGTTGTAGTTTGACTAATGTATTGAATTAAGATGTCAAAGTTATGATTATTTAGAAGATCAGACAAGGCTCTAGAAGACAGATATGCAGGTAATTCAAAAGGGTTCACAATTTCTTTTCACAAATGTATGTACCCAGTCAGCAGCATAACATGTCTTAAGAGCTCAAACATGAATGTAGCTCTTATAGCCAAGTTCATTTCTATGCTTGAGTTTCCTCTAAAACAGTGGCTTTCAAATCTGGACCTCAAAGCCAATTCCAAATTTTTTCATCGTATCCCTCTTGTCGTGGATTTATTTCGACCGGGGGATACCAGGTGGGTGCAATAATGATGATAAAACTGAAAATGAGCATGCCCCAGGCCTCATAGGGTGAAATTTGAATACTCCAAAACTAGCATGCTCTGGGGAAGGTTAAATCACAGCTAACCAATCTCACCTTGAATTAAATGACTTAGCCACAAGATGAGGACCAATTCAACAATTCCATTCCTCACACAAAGATTGACTCATCCACCTCATAAAATGTTATCAAATTAAACAATGTAAATACCTATCACATTACACATCAAGTCATTTTGAAATTCAGCAGTCAAATTTACGACCAGAGAATGCGACTGGATTGCAGAAACAGTTGCTGTGTATTTATAATAATGGGTAAAGATACATCTTTATTTTACCCCATAGCCTGTAGAATATGCTAAATAAATGTTTTTTATTGAATGAAGTCTGAGCTGGAACATCTAGCTAACTGCAGCTAACTAACAAAGAAATAAAAATAATGGGTACATCCAGCCTTTTATGTGTTGAACCCTTTATTGAAAGGGTATAGTAAAAAATATCCTTTTTATACAGGTCCTCTAATAAATACTTAAACATGCCATTTAGTCCAGGACTAGGCTATGTATTTGAAACAAGTATGATAGTGTGAAGCCTCAAAAACATTTCAGTTATGTTTTTATTAAAAATATATAACCTGAACTCTACTGTATGCAAAGATTGAAAGAATTGAAACATTTATTTCTTTTACTTATAGAATTAGTCACATTGTGTTCCCCTGTTTTGTTTGCTATGCTCAGTCCCCCCACCCTTCCAGAAATAGAAAATAAATATTATCCTGACATGTTGTCCCTGATATAGATTGTCTTAGTAACAGCCAAGTAATCTTTACACAATGTTATCTAATAGCTCTTACATCCCTGTGGACAATGGGGGGGAATGGGACTTGTAACATTTCCTCATGGGGGAAAAAGGAGACATGGGAGTTGGTTCACATGGGGAATACATGAATCATTAACGCATCATACAATCAAAATTCAGCTACAAATTGTTAGATGTTAAAAACTGCAGATGAATATCTCTGCTACATGATTCATAGAAAAAAATTAAAATAGGGTACTGATTCTGAGAAAAGGGGATAACTGAAAATTGAATGTCAATGATAAAGCTTACAATTAACGCGTCCTGTGAGCTCACAAAATATACACAAATATGAACCTTTAAGCATTAGTAATTCAATTGATAGTTCAATAAAAAACAAAAGAAATTGTTGAATATCAGTCAGCCTCTCTTTCACTCTTTCATTGTCTTTTATATGGAACCTTCCCATAGCGACTGGTTATGACACGTTTGTTAAAACAAAGAGTATAAAACACAAAAACGGAGTAGTATTTCAGGACTGAAATGAAGTGTTCCCAGTTAACCCAGCATGGTCCATGTGAGAGAGCTGAGCCGTTTGCTGCTGTTAAAGTCCTGCTCATTGGCTGGCTTCTTAGCTCTCCTGGTTAGCCTGTTTTGACACAGTACAGGTCTTTTAACGTCTTCAGTTCCTCAATGAGAGTCTTGTTCTGGTTCTCCAGAACGGCTACGCGGTTCTCCAGACACTTGACATATTCCTTCTTCTTTCTGCGACACTCACGGGCCGCTTCCCTGCCAGAGAGACACATAGAAACTGCTTTATGAGATTACATTTCAGTTACAAAAACAGACTGCTGGTGCATTGCCACAACATCCACAAACCCAGTCACACCACAACCTTATCCACACTCACACTCACCTGTTCTTGGCAAGGCGGATCTCCCGCTTCATGGTAGGGTCCCCGGTCTTCTGCTCAGACATTCCGACAGGGGAAGTCATGACAACAGTCTGTTGAGCTGTGGGCGCCGTGCGAATCTGGTATGTCTGCATCTCTCCTCCAGCACCTAAGGGTGATGAGCCCAAAGTAAACATCCATTAGGGCTTTAGCCTCTTTATAAACCTCTCAACAAATATCAATGTAGCCTGCAAGCGGAGATCAGTGCATATCAACACGCCTTCGGGGAGGCTGCAAAGCAACACCAGAAAATGACTACATTTTTCTTGTGATATAGTCTGAAAGCTTACCAAGTCATGAAGCTATACTTACTCTGTACGACCACCTGGTTGCTGGGCATGAGTATCTGCTGTCCATCAGGTGTTTGGGCATATTGTAGGATGGTGGTACCCTGTTGTTGGCCTGAGTTGGTCATGGTGAGAGTCTGTAAACCCTGGAGACCCTCAGAGCCTGAGCTGGCCAGCTGGATATTTCCATTAGGGGTGATTGTAACTAGTACAGACAAACAGGAACTTAGAGGTAATGCTAAATACTATGGATGTTGGTTTAATGAGAATCATTTTCGCTCTATAAGCACATGTATGTATCCAGCACATTGAATTTTGATAAATGTTGGGAAATAACATTAGGTGCTTCATTATAAGAGTTACACTTTTAATAGCCTTTTTTTGTCTGTGAGATTGTAGACTTGCTTTTGTAGTAAGATTAATTACTTACTACCAAAAATGTTGGCATGCTGTGTAAAATGTAAAGAAACACAGAATGCAATGTTGGGCAAATCATTTAAACCCTATATTCAATAAAGAATAGTACCAAGACAACATATCAAATGTTCAAAATGTGAACTGTTATTGTTTCTTGGAAAATACAAGCTCACGTTGAATTTGATACCAGCAACACATTTCAAAAAAGCTGGGACAGAGTTACCCAAAGACTGGAAACGTGGTGTAATGCTAGAAAACAAACCTGGTGGAACATCAAACTAATTAGGTCAATGGAAATGTGTGTTGCTATGTAGTAAGGCAGTCCTTACTGTATTGGCCATTGCTGGTCTGGTAAATGGTCTGGGTATTGGGCATAGCAACGGTTGTCATGCCAGAGGAGGCGGGGTTGTCTTCCTCTCCCTCATTTCGTGATGCCACCTCCTCAGAAGACAGCTCATTAAGGATCTTCCTGAAGACGACCACCACCAACAACAGGACATTTTTACATTGTGGTTATTCATTGTTCAATAACAAATATATAAAACCATATTAAATAATAAGATTGAATTTCTATCAAAATTAAAAGACAAAATTAAATAACAGAATACAATTCCTTTAATAAGAAATTGCTATAAAATATTATAACAGCAGTTTAGTCAGCGTAGATTCAACTTGGAATTTCCCATTCATGAATCTGTCATCTGTCTTTTAGTCAGGTCCTTGGTCTGTTATATGCTATTGGACTGGAAAACCAAATCAATAAAAAATTGAAAACTTAAAAAGCTGAAACTGTCATTACTACAACCAGAGACTTCAATTCAACCCACAGTTTCAGGTCTTCTTAGTCAATACCAACTTTGGACCTTTAGATAAAACAAATTTAATTGCAATGTAATAGTCTACAAATGTCACATTCCCCAAATCAGTAAAGTTGTTGTTTCTGTATACCATGCAATGCTACACAATATCATTACATCTTTTACTTTGGTCCTCAATTCACCTGAATGCACATTTAGAAAATATGAAGGGGTAGGCAAAGACAGAATTTGCACTAGTTACCCTTAAATTTAACCTCAACACTAAAGTACTACCTGTAGGAGGGCCGTCTGGCTAGTATCTCTCTGGTTTTCTGGGCAGATACTCCACTGTCTGAGGAGTCCTGGGAATCGTCACTGTCTGAACCCTGGCCCTGGGGAGGTGAGGAGAGACATCATGGATTATTCATCCCCTGTGGTTATGCTCATATAAAAATGTGGGGGTTCTAGAATGTAAATGACAGAGAAGATCCTACAGTAAACCTTGGGCTGACCCCATTTAGTGGACCGTGTGTTTGTTAAGCATAGCTTAATTGGCTATATTTAAAAAATACATGGTCTATGTGCTTGTTCAGAACCAATTAGTTGTGGCTTGATGAGTAATCAGCATTGGTTTACAAACATTGGGGGCGCACACCGCACACCACACCCACCCACCCGCAAACGCACACGCACACGCACACGCACACCACACCCACCCACCCACCCGCAAACGCACACGCACACGCACACGCACACGCGCACACACACACACACACACACACACCTTTCAAATCTACCACCAGTACATTTTAGCCAGAATGCTAAGAGGATACACAAAAACACAGATATCTTTGATACCGGCAATTGGCCGTTTGTATGCGCGACGCAGGTCAACTGGAAAGGGCCCTAGATAGCAAAGGGGCATCTGCTCTGCAGGTTGAGCCTTTCCGGCGCACGTGCCTGACAAGCACAGCCCTTTGTTCAGTGCAGAGCTCAGAAAAGCCTTTCTTTCCATCAAATCTGAACACCGACAGAGACAGGTCTTAAAATTGTGTTTGTTTTGGACTCCACGGAGCTGTCATGAGCTCAATAGATAATATTATGCAGTTGGTATACTGTTGTAAATCAGCAACCAGACACCCTGTATTTAGCAATTTTACCCCACTCTGCGCTGCAGAACAGTTCAAGCTGAGTTAAATGGCAAGGGTCTCTCTTGTGCACAGCACTCTTTGTTTCAGTCCACAGATTGTCTATTGGCTTGAGCTCTGGGCTCTAAAGCCTTGTTTCTACGGTTGCTAAACACTGGTGTATTGCCCGGCTATCTCTTGGGGCCAAGCCCTGGACTTAAGAACGTAGTGCGGGGCTAGCGGGTTGACACGTTACGTCCTGTGAACACACGGCACGTGCTATTCATATAGTGATGTGTATTGTTTGCTTTACGCTTCTCGTAATGTTTTTTATGCGATCTAACAAACAATCCATGGTAATAAAAAGTAAAAGAAGCAACAGCACAGAAAAGCAAAGTCTCAGAACGGAAAGAGTTGGAACGACCGAAGGTGATACGATGCCACTGACTTGAAAAACGAGGAAGGAGATACTTCTGAACCGGACAGTTTGAGATTGATATGACAAAAGGAGTTGATCGAATTGACGAGGAAGTTCCATTATCTTATTTCCCAGTTCACATTAATATTATATTCAAGTATGTCAGTTGGACAAATAATAGAAATAGAGAGTTAATAAAAATGTATTTGTTTGACAAAATTGAACGTTGATGAGAACATCAACACCATTGCAGGCAAGAAAGTAACGCTCCCACGACACGTCAGATGAATAGTTGTATGGAAATGCCATTTGCACAGTGGAGACATATAGATGCAACAAACTGTCAGTTTCTTCAAAAGGTGTAGTGTCATGATAAACGAAAGTATATGTACAAGTATGCATAAGTACACCCAATAGTTTATTTTATAGTAAAAAACATTGTAGACATTTAGAAATAATACCAGGAGAAGCCAAATGTAAAGATAATGAAAATCTAGTGTTTTTTAAGCTTTTTTCATGTTCTGCAGGCAGGGTGACCATCTTCGATTTAGTTTCCCACAGCATTCTTGTAAAATTCAAAAGAAGACCACCATTCAGATTTGGTCCTCCGAGAAAACTGCAAAATGTCCCGAGTGCTGTCACTGCCTTCTGCCCTTTCACACAAAACAAAACCCACGTTCCATGCTGAGCCTGCGTCAGACTGGTGCTAACTGGTCGATGCTGGCAATCATTATGGTAGCCTAATCACAGGCTACACTTTAGATTAATGGCAACTTCAGGGGTTTAATGGTTCAGGAAAATTCATTATGATCTCAAAGGCCAGGGATTCTAGATCAGCACTGTTACTCTGATATTGATTGTGGCCTTAGGCCAAGTACATAGTAGTGGAGGAGCTCCCCTTACCTGAACAGTCTGCACCTGAGGGGACTGAATGACTGACTGAGCCGACTGGATCACCCCCTGAACCTGGTACTGACCCCCTGGGAGCTGGACCACCGTCACAGAAGAGCCTCCCAAAGACATCTGCAAACACACAGTCCGATTAGAGGGTGATGCAAGAGTGACTATTCAAACCTGTGCTGTCCTGTAATGTATCTAACACATCAACCTGCTCTGAAACCAAAACATATACAGTTCTGTGCAAATGTCTCGGGCCAGTGTTTCAGTCCTGGTTCTCGGAAACCAAAAGGATGCATGTTTTTGTTTTTGCCCTTGCACTAATAAAGCAGTTTCAAATGTTGCCCAACCACTTACACACGTGATTGATGTAATCAACATATCATCATGCCTTTCATTTCAATCAAGTGTGTGACAATTTATCAAATGTATGTTTCTTTGTTTATACCTTAATGTTAGTGTTTAAAAGTCAAGGCTCGACAATAACACAATAACGAACAGTAAAATGTCAAGTCGGGACTAATCAAACAAGCAAGTCACTGACCCGATCGGGAAATTTGAGATTGTAAAATAATAATCCCTTTATAAACTCGACATTTTCCGGTTGTTTCGTAATCTGTTATACGTAAAAAAACTCCCTTGCAGCTCCCTTCGTGTGCTGTTGACCAGTCAAGAGTTGAGCAGTGATGTGATGCGTGGCTGTCTGGTATTGTTTTTCAATGAAGCATTTAAAAACTCACACGTGCCGCTCATTTCAAGAAGGCATTGAAGGATAACTACAAGCTGAAACGCAAGCGAAAATGTTTACCTCAGTGCAAAAAATTATTTACCTGCTTCAACATCAATGGAACTCAGATGCACTGTCGTCAGTACTATGTTCCCGGCTAGTGCGGACAAATGTGGGTCTTTTTTCAAATGCACTGTCAACTTTCGCAAACATTTCCTGACCATCCATGCCAATAGCAAACAGCATGTAGTCAACATGACCGCCAAGCGGGTGGCTGACAATCCATCTTCAGGGCCCTTGGTTTTATCAGGAATTTAAATGCAGATGCCCATTGGGGGATTGCACAACATAACGACCACAAACCTCGTAACTGACAGACCGGCTGGTCGCCTTGATCCCTGGGGTGAATGAAAGTCAGTGTTTTGTTTGAAAGTCAAATGCTTTTGTTACTTATCTTGTTATTGATAATTATAATTAGAAATGCTATGAAAATATAAAAATATTTTGATTAATCACGTTACAAAAGTCACAAAAGTATTTGGTTCTATGTTGTAACACTGATAAATTACAACCTTTGAAATGGCTCAGGCTCCCACTGTGACTCCCTTCCCTTGTTGTCTCTACAGTGCAGAAAGAATCCAATTGACTGCTGGCCACTCCATAAAATGGGCCAGTGGGTTTGAAACTTACTGTCCCAATTTTTTTTTATAACTACGATATAACCCACTGAGCCAGATGGATTTTTTTTAACGTTGAGCCCTGGAAGATAACTGGGTTGGGGGGGCTTTTTCATTATCCTTCACTGACTGAATGCAGTTCATCTATCACCCTTTGACATTCATAAATCATAATGAAGTCCATTGTCCATGGTATGCAATCAAATTAAGACAAGGTCACTTAAGATTGTTAGTATTTCTACTGCATACAATTGGAGCCAAATCATTTTTATACTGCTACAATACTGCTTAACTGCACTGTTCAGCCTTACACCTTTCATAGCTTTCAATGTTTTTATACCATTTTCATTCGATTTCTATTTTCTTATTCCATGTCTTATTATTTCATTTGAGTGTTGGTTTTTATGCCATTATATTTTAAATGTTTCTTTGTAAAACACATTGAATTGCTTCTATGTATGAATTGTGCTGTATGAATCAACTTGCTTGCTGGCTAGCATGGCATTCCTGCGATGATCCTCTGTCTGCATTAGATGAAGGAGAATCTTCACTAATGAAAGAATGTTAGTGAGTTTCTTCTGGTCCAAAATATGATTTGTATCTGAATACAGATTTGAAGGCAGCATGTGGGTAAGTGGTTGTAGCACACAGCTAGATGGCAGTAGTGTTAAACTGTCTGAAACATTGGGTAGCTCACACATCTGCACGAAATGCTTTCAAAACTGCAAATATTTAGCGTTTTTCTATTAACATTTAAATTTACCCTAAATATTCTTTATAGAGAAAAAAATGTCCTTGCTGTCACTGACACAGTTTCTGAGGGTAAGAAAACAAACAATACTCTGGGGTTAATCTAATCTCTTAGACTAGCCTACTGTGAGCCCCAGTGAATGGAGCATTATAGCACAGATACACACCCCCAGGAAGTAAAAAGAAAAGCAGGAAGTCTAACTGAGCAGAAATTCTGTCTTTGGCCATTAGGTGGCATAACAGTGAAATTAAGAGGTTTTGAATGAAAGTGAATGAGTGCGGAATTTGGTCACTGTAAAATGAAATGACTGAGTCACTTCATTTTATGGAGTGACCAGCAGTCAGTTGGATTCTCTCTGCACTGTTGAGACAACAAGGGAAGGGAGTCACAGTGGGAGCTTGAGGCATTTGTTATTTGGGGAAACAGTGAGTAAATACAATTTTAAAGTTTGATAATAATAAAACATTTAACCCCCTAAATAATACGGATCATAAATGACATTAGATCAACTACACAACAAATTTTCAGCATTTTAAAATGCATATTTCCCTTTGTTACATAATCCCACAACAAATTTGACCAGTTTGGGAGGTAAAATATTCAATTATTTTGCTTTGTATTTCCAGAGGTAATCCAGGAATTAGGACACAGAAACCTGAACACTGGCCAAACAGTTTTTCATCCGATTGGTTACGGTTTACGTAGCAAAAACACTTGAAGTGACTACCCATTAAAGCAGAATATAAAAAAGAACAATAATGTATTCTAATTATTTAAATAAAATATTTCAGTTATATTACTTTTGATAATTATATTATTTAATTAAAGGCATCATCTCATTCCCGTTCTGTAACATTTAGCTAAACTGACCAAAAACCTATTTTTGTTTGAATGGAAGACCAAGAGGAATGAATGGAAGACCAAGAGGATAAATAGCAACAAAAGAAATCTGCAGACCATTTTTCTCATATTTACCAATGGCGCCAATATTACTGGAGGACACTTTATTTTATCTAAAGGGGTGTGTAGAGGTGTGTACTTACGTTTTACATACTATGAAACTGCCTTTCCGTTGATATTTGCTGTGTCCATTTTCGTAAAGGATTCTATTTGTTTTTGCTGTCAATCACAACGCAATCTTCACCTTCAACCAACCCCTAACACACTGAGCACCTGGGTGCAATTTGGGTAGACAGTCTTGCTCAAGCACTTAATTACAGATTTTTTTCACATTGCCTGCGCAGGATTCAATCTTGCCCAAAGAAGAAGGGATTCAATTTTCTAACCTTTCAGTAACTGATAAGATGCACTAACTGCTAGGTTACCTGCCACCAGGTCATCATTCTTTTACTGCTCATTTGGTATATGTGTTTGTGTGGGGTACAACGGATTGTAGTAACTGTAGTTAATTACCAAACTCTACACTGGACTACAGTTGAGAAGTGGAAAGAACCACCCATCTACTACCAGGTGAGATCAGAACAGTCTGAATTCTTCAGGGCACGGATTCTACATGGTATCGGAGACATTGAAAATACACTTTAAATAAACATTGATATTATGACAACATTTGCAAAGCGCTCATAAAAAGCTAATGAAACAATGTACTGCCTGCCATTCCCTTTACATTCCAATGTAATTGTTTAGTATCAATAAAATAAGCTAGCATGCAATGTTCCTAAAAAATACAAACAGCTAAATAGTTGACCAGTTTAGCCAAACTACATGTAAATATGACAACTGTACGATCCGCCCACCTTTCAGATTTGTCTAAGGTAGCCCACAAAAGCAATCATTGATAGAAAGCAAGAACTGACTGTATATTCATTACTCTAATAGTTTTCATGTGACCATTCAATGATGCGGTCCATTAAATAGTAAATTTAACACTTGTAGGCTGAAAGACCTGAAACAATTTTATGTAAACAGAATAAGAATCACATTAAAATATTTACATATACTCAGAATAGTCCTTGGTGTTAGTTGAATACAAATATTTCTTTGGCAACATAATGTTTGTAAAATAAACCTGGGTCAATTGAAACCTGCCTAATTAATTATTATCAGATCACCTGTTGGGCTATCTGTGAGATCTGGGAGGCTGTGATGGTTGTGGGGATGGTGACAGTCTGTGTCTCAGTGCCATTGCTGTTCTGCACATCTTCCATGATCACTGCAGATGCACATGAAGACATTGAAGACCACAAATATTTTACACAACATATAAAATCTTACAAAGTAACACTTCGTTAATAACAGCATAACGACACTTAGAAGATTTGTAAATCCCTAACTAGGCTAGTCCATCACTCAGAAAGATTGAAGAACTAGGTAACTGGTCAAATATAAAATGTTCATGGGAAACTGATGTGTATTGGCACTAGGAAATGAATGTGTGGACAACGAATATACACGCTGAGCATTTCCATGGAAATAATATCTAGTCGTCCTCATATCTAAAACTAAATGTTTGACCATCTACATCCAACCAGGATTTTTTTTTTAAACAAAACATACAGCAAACTAACGCTCATGTCTCACCATGGATATGGTCAATATGACTAGTCTCATTAATAAGGACATGATTACACATTTATATTACCAACTAGCAAACATTGTAGCAGTAACGTGTGATGGATATCAGCTTTAACCTTTGGCTTGGTAACGTTACAGTAGTTGGCTATCCAAGCTAGCAAAGTGTGTATTTCTAATTTAGCTTGACTAGCTGGATAGCTACTGTAGGGCATTTTGCTCACCGTTCTAATCTAACGGTAGTAATTCACTTGGTTAAGTACTGTAGTAAGAAAGTACTGTTCAGCATTTACATAACATTGCAATAATTCATGATTTAACTGGAATGCTAGCTAACTGTTCGCTATCGTAATTAGTCAAATGTGCACGCTAAAGCTAGCCAAGTATATTGCCAGCAGGTTTGCTAAATTGTCAAAGACGAACTTATCTTAGCTACCGTAGCTGGCTAACTGAACATTGCGGGGGAATACCCCAGATATTCTTAATCTTTATCCCATAGTCATCATATACTTCCTAGCTAGAAAGCTAGCTGGTAACATAGTGTGAGCTTTTGTCTCAATGAGCGAATTTGTGTAATACCGAGTAATACACAGTCACTGGCACGCAAGTACCCGCGTCAACAGACGTCAGCGATACGGGGAGCCATTAGTACACCTTCCCCTACGACAACGACGAAGAGACAGAGAACCGGGGGTGCCGCCATTACATTAGTCAGCTAGCAAGAAAACACACAACTGTGTAGTTCATAACGGAATGTGCGATGCTAAATTACCTTTCAAATCCGTATTAAAAGATCCTATTCAGAACTTCGTACGATTCCAATTGTGATGATTAGCTTAGAAACGTGTTTAAATCACGGGAAAACAAGTTCTTTCAAGCTAATTGCTAATATGGTAATTAAAAGGGCGGTGCGGAAACATAAAAAAACTGTATTTTGTTTAAAGGAAAGAGGCGGGACCCTGCGCCGCTCCAGGAAGGGCATATGACGTAATTGTTTCCTTGATTTCCAGTGATTGGTCAAACGTTGTTCATTGCATACCTATGATGACCTAAAACAGTAATAAGCCAAATGACGTTGCGAGGACCATCATCGCCGAAAAATATGCGAACCAAAATAAAAGACTGTGTCTTGCTAAGGCCCAAGGTTCGATCTTTGACGTACTTATTATTATTAAGCAAGCAGAGATCGGTAAAACAATGAAAATACCCTTAATACTAATGTACAAAATAAAATACAAGGCAATTTAGCAGATTCTTATAAAAATACAGTAGCAAATAATTTGGTTAGTAACCTCTTTAACTTCAATAACATTCTCTGTGTTAGAGAAAAAGATAACTTCAAAAATATTAATTATGAATATAATAGTTGTTTTTATAAACATTTATTCCATTAAATGTATATCAACGTGAATTCCATTAAATGTAAATCATTTTGTATATGCACTTCGTACCAACTGCTGATGTGAAGAAGCTTTAAAAAGACAATGGGTTGAAGGATTGAACTGGAGAGCTGACAAATCAGATACAATAGTTTCAAGGATATTTCAAAGTCAAATTGAGTAAATGTTTCAAGGTATTTTCAAGGTATTCCATAACTTGATTCTCTTAGCTCCATATTCAGAAACTTCAAGGCAAGTTATTCATGTACTTACTGGAAACAATGCAAAAAGCGTTTCTACCTGATTCAGTTTCACTGGGAGAATACAATCAAACAAAAACACAACTGTAACAAAGCACCTGAAGATGCTACTCCCTAAACAATGGAATTGTATCCCCTGACACTAAAATACACTAGGGACACTAAAAACATTTCATAACCCTTAGGTTATAAGGTTAGGGTAATATTTAGCAATTTCCGATATTTCTTATTATTCCTTCTTTACACTTACATATGTCCTAAAATAATAACACCATCACTGGAAAATAAAGAAAATCAATTATTTGCTGCAAAATCAGTCTTTAATTCATATTTTCAATTTAAGTATAAAACAGCAATTATGACGAATTTACAAAATGAAATAAGTAAAAATTATGGAAAAAATAATATAATATCATCAAGTCTTTCTTTCTAAAATATATCATATGGGCTAAATTACTGCAGACCACAGCAGAATCACAACTGGATCCCCAACATAAACCTGTTTTTATCATTATTTTGACTATTATCTTTATCTAAATAATATACTGTATATACACAACATACCAATAGTGCATACACAAAATATTGATTGAACAACTCAAGATAAAGAGATGCGTGCATTGCTAAATGTACATTATAACTACTCAACTTATAGTATTCTTTCTATGTATATTTCTTAAAAAATTTATGGGCAGCATGAATTTTCCCTGGCCTGTGTAAGAAGTGGAATCAACCTGCACAGCAATTGATTGCATAGTGTCAAAAATTCATTTGGAGTGTATGAACAGAGAGAAGAGGAAGCCCTTTTTAACCTCCCTGTCGTAGATGGAAAGCCCTCTTTCAATCTAAATGTGTGTCATCACAGCAGTAATGACACACAAATCCTGGGACAAGCACTCACAACATGGGGAGTATTATTCATAGACTGCACCGTGATCCACCTTGTGCTTCCCTGTTGTCAGAGAATACAGTATACAATATCTCCAGGAAAAACAAACATCTCTCCCATTGGTGCTTGGTCTCTGAGTAATGCTTACTCGCTCCATGGTGGATTTGGAACGTAAATTCTAAGGCAGGATATGACGCTATACTCTGTAACTATTTTAGTATTTCTGAATGGATAGGCTCAAATAAAATGGTAACCATTTCATTCCTATACACATTGTAATTGAACATCATAAGGGGGGAAATAATTTAACTTACAAACATCTCTGGCCTAGAGTGGTGCTGCTGATACTTCTTACTTACTTCAACCTTCACATATTGTTATTGTTTATATCTTACGATAAAATAAAATCCATATTTTCAAACCTTTTATCTGTTGTGTTGAATATGACATACTGTAAGTTGGAGACCAAAAACAACAAAACAACCAACTATTTACATGTTAGAAAACAATAATACATACATTATCATGGACTTCCAGAGGAGTCAAAACATTATTTTAAGTGGCAATATAATTTCACAGATAGGAAGGAGCATATAATATAGTAACAATGGGTGAAAACCTCTGAAGAGAAACATATTCAGTGTGCTAAAACATTGTGTGGGGAGGACAGGAACACCATAACAGTAGATATGGACATGAACTGGTGGATGTTGTCCTCCTGTTTCATCCACAGGACTGTGCCTAACTGTACTTCTGAATAAATACACTCTCGTTGATTGAAAGAAAATGATTGGCTCAGGTGTGCAACTGAAGTTCACGGGGAAAAGCAGGTTCCAGTGATTTTAAGTAGAATGTGATTAAATTTTCAAACATAACCACTTTGATAACGTGGTGAATTTAATGTTACATTAAATAGTACATTTGGCTATTTTGCTTTTTGGGGCCCTGAAAGTCCTTTTTGTATGCGCAATGTTGCATTGCCCTTTTCTCTTGCTGACATCACTCAGCTTTGGAGTTAGTGAAAAGTTCCCTGAATCTAAACTCATTTATCAGTGATTCATAGGAAATAAGAGCTGGTTATGTCCAAAACAACAGTCATAATATTGGTTTCATAATTTGAATATTAAAACTAAGAACATCAAACCAATCTCTGGTTGGGGCCAGGACTAATCCCTGACTAGGGGTTAATTCCAGTGAAATTTTGCTTTAAATACATTCTCCCTTCAACACATTTCATTTGGGATCTTTTTAAATTGTAATTTATTGGTTTTCCTTGTTAATCAGATTTTTTTTAAAATGGAATTGGAATTGACCCCTGCCCTGTCCCAGACTGTAAAATCCCTGACAACATTATTCATGGTGGCATTGTTCTTCATGGTTCATCAAGTCAGATATGACCTGACCAGGAAAAACCACTGTTATTATTAGCTGGTTCCTTACTGTTAATTCCCAGCAAATTCTGCTTAGTCAAAAATTATTCCTCACAATTAATATGCTCCTTGAACATGAGGAATGTGCATAATTGAATTATGAAAATATATAATTTTTGGAGAAGGTGCCTGATCAAAGTCTTTCTAGTCTTTAGAAAGATTTTAACTACAGAATCTTTAAATTCTTATATACAATATTATTTTTCTATCATCTGCTCACTACTAGGTTAGTAATCCAGAAAACCATCAGGTGAGAGAGATTAGTTGATATTTTTTTTACATTATACATATTATTTAAAAATAATATCTCTACATTACAGTATATCTAAAATACAGATGCCTTGACAAGTACTGTACAATAGGGTCTCTAGCTTCTACTCCAAACCTCCCTTTGGCTATTAATCAGGACTCCCACTCTAAAAACACACTAAAAAAATGGACAAACAGTCAAGGAGAAAAACAAAATGTAAGTCTATATAATGGCATTTTTTTTTATAAGGCAAGAAGTAAAACTAATTCAAGAAAGATGAGAATGTGTTTCATTTCATATTTTGCCTCATACAACTTTAAACAATACATATGAGATGTAGGACCAGTATGTGACAATCGACTGGTGAAATGTCTTCTACGACTGCTGATTGCTCTGTGTTCTAATATGCTTTCCTATATCCTTAATAACCCCTTGCCTCAAAGTGCACAAATAGGAGGTCGCTACAGGGCAAAGCCAGCACAGGGGGAGTTTGTGCAAATGTGTGCAAGTTTGTGTGCATTTGGCGAAAATGTGGCGTTCGAGAATAGGTCAAAGGAAATATAAAGAACATTGGTATTGGGTAAGACTTGGAGAGCCTTGGGAGAAAAGACCACTGGTACTGGGTAAGACCTGGAGAGCCTTGGGAGAAAATACACTAATAATGGATGTATTTTGTATATTAACCCCATGAAATGATGCTAGCAGAGAAAGGGAGTATTGGCCCTTGACAACGTCCCCAGGTGATTGGATCCTGGAGTAGTGGGGAGAGTTAACATTGACTTCAGCACCTTAATATTCTCTGGCACTCTGTGCAAATAGAGGGCCAGTCAGGCTTTTGAGGTGTTGTGTGATTGGGCACGCGGATTGTAGGGTGTGATGAGAGTAGAGATCTCTTGCTGTTCCAGTTGAAAAGCTGTGTCAGGTACGTAGACTCTGTGACTCTGTCCAGGAGATGAATACATATTTTACAACACAGTGTACGTCTCAAAACATGACAGAGCCACTCCTGAAATTGTACAGAACTCCAAAACAATAAGCCTAAGATCTGAACATTATCCACCCAAAAAAAGGGCAGTGGTTGCCCCAGACGATCAGTTAAATAACAGTACAGTGCAGCCAGCCAATCCTCCTCTGCAGTCCATTGTGGTACCATGCATTGTTGTTAATGGAGATGGTTGTTCCAAACTCCAACAGTCCAAATCACTTCCTCCAGATGACTAGCCCATGCCACTGGAACTTTACATATTGTAGGCCACATAGATCGGGTCTAGCTGGTCAGCCAGGAAGGAGTCCCGGAGGTGCATGCGTTGTTTCTCCCCCCTAGAGTTGATGGGTATGACCCCCGGGTCCACAATGACCACCACACCCACAATGAGGTGGTGCTCCTCCAGTACCACGTTGGTCACCAGGGGCACCAGGTCCAGGGCGTCCTGCTCTGAGCCACAGAGCTCAGCCACCACCACCAGGAGGTTGGTCCATGTGAACACCGCACTGTGGAGCACAGGGAGGGCATGGAATGTAAGGACTCAACGCGAAAGACCCAAATACATGCTGTGGATGTGACTGTGTGCACAAACGTACCCACAAAACTAAGATATTCCTAACACAGACCAGACTTCCAATAGAGCAACACTGAGTCCACAATAAACATCAGTAATGGACTTAGCAGGCTTCCCAAGACCCCAGGGCATTCTGACCTCTCTGCGATGCTGCGGTGTGCCCGGGACACAGAGGTCTCAATGTCGATGGGGTGGTACCGCAGACCCCTCAGCTCCAGTGTCTCATCCAGGGAACCCACCACAAACAGGGCGTCATGACGATCTAACCGAAGAAGAGAAGAGAGTCACACCAATAAGATGCATGTTTACATGGATAGTTCATCTCCCATCAGATCCCTTCTTTAGCTTTCTTTTCATGTTAGCGCTATTGACAATATGCTTAGTCCTGATCAGGTCTGCCACCTCACCTCCAGCAGCATCCAGTAGCTCTGTCCTCTTGACAAAGCCCAGATAGCCAGTCCTGGCCCACAGGGTGGTGGGGTCTCCGAAGCTCAGCTTGGTGTTGAAGTGGTCAGCCTGCAGGCTCTCCTCTCCATAGATGGTATAGTAGCCACTGGCACTGTGAGGGCTGTTGATCCAGATCTGAGACAGACAGCAGGGGCACACTTACAGGGGGCTAGAAGAGTTTATCTACTTAGCATTTAGTCATGTAATTACTAAGTAGACACAGACATCCGGACCAACTCACACAACAAATATAGGGGAGTGTGAGTCATTGACAATAGAGAGAAACTCTCTGTAACTTGTGCATCCTTTACACCCATCATTTCTCTATGCCAGTGGTTCTCAACTGGTTTGGTTTCTGGAGCCACATTCACAAAGTTGTTTTTGTCGTAACCCTTATAATGGTGTGGAAAATTCCTCTTAATTCTATTGTAATGCTGACAAAGATGTAGCAAACAATTGTACTGCATGGGAACAAAATTCCAACATGAAGTTGAAGCTATTGATCCAAACACTGTTACTTTTGGTTCTGTAAAGACTGTAAGGTTGAGCATGCCAATATTGACCATACAGACATTTTACATTGTCAATAATTCCAAATAGCTTATATTCCTGATGATAAATGTTAACAAATTTAACAAAAACAACCAAATTTGCTAATTGTTGGTTCAATACAGAATTTGAGACTTTCTACATACTTTCTATCTTGTTTTCGTTCAAGTTTAAACTTGTCTGTTTCATGTGAACCAAATTTGGGTTATATTCAAGCACTCTGTCCTCTCACCTCTCCTAGATGGGAATCTCCTAGAGGTCCTCTGGTCTCTGGGTTTACAATGATTACTCTAACTCCTGGTAAGATCTAAACAGAACAAATAAGAGAGATATGGTAACTGCACCCCACAACAACACATCCTGTATTAGAATACAATTTAAGGTGTATGGATTCACCAGGGGAGACATACTTTGCCAGACTCCATCAGAGGGAGGCTCTGAGGGGCTCCCCTCTCCACCAGCCTCACTCTTAAAGGAAACAAACAAGCACAGTGTGATGGTGAAATCAATACTGTTAAATGCATAGTTAGCATCACCTGCCACTAATAAGTCTTTATACTTTACAACTTTGGGATTGTCATAGATGAGAGCAGCTAAATGTCACTTTCCTGTCGTCCGAACGACCACGCCCCCTTTTGGGGGACAGCTATCGCTGTAAAAGTGTCATAGACAACTGCGCAACATTGGAAATATTACTGGGACTATGCCGCGTTTTGCAGCGTTGCGTTATGCGCGTCCAATAAGAGAACAAAACATCGTTTACGCTTTTCTTTACTTCCCAAAAAAGTAAAAGACAGCAAAAGAAGAGACCTGTGGCTTCAGACCATCCGCAGAGAGGGAGAAAATTGTGAACAATTGGCCCCATCCAGGCTACACATTTATGTCTGTGGTAAATGCTTCATCACATGTTAGTAAGTGATGCTAAAGTCAACAGTCATAATATTAAAAATCTAATAAGTGAATGTTGATGCTGCATTGAAAAGGCAGTAAATAGAACATTCTGAACATTCACTTCCCTGACGTGATTTTATGTCATGGTTATAGTAATAATTATCCCAATTCAGTGTGTCTAAACGCTACATTAGTGCCATGATAAGAAAATTATAGGGAATTGAATCTTCAAAAATGTAATTAAACCACAGATGTAATTGTTCATTGCAAACTATTGTGGCGATACACATCACTCATTTATGAGATATGATTAATTGTATAGTCCATTATTTGGTGTGATGCATCTTTGATCAGTACATTCATGCATGTGTATGTGAACTATGTGTGACGGGGTGAGGATGGAATTGTTAATGTTAACTGTACGTTGTATCCTACCATATAGTTGCATGGAGCTAGCTAGTTAGCTTGCTAAACATGGTAGCGATTTAATTAGTTTACAGTAACGTCACATCGGACAGACTACCAAAACAGTTAAAGGGACATCCTTCTTGTGAGGTTATCAAGCAACGCGTGTAACCTCACAACTAAGTTTTCACCTGTCATGGCGGAGGGACTTCATGTCCACATACACAGTGGAGGGATCTGGTCCAGTGGTGCCCTGACAAACAAACAGATGATCCATTAGGAGACATACAGGGGGGTGCTGCTGTACTAATGGATGTGGACTAATGGTAGACAACCCACTAAGGCCTGGATGACACAGCACTAAAAACACCATGAAGGTTCCAACACAAATTGACCATGGCCATTAATGCGTTCATGTTTTCCCTTTTACAGTTAATAACATTCAAATAAGTTGGCAGAAGCTCTTATGCAGAGCAACTTACAGTCATTAGTCCAAACATTGTAATGGAATTGAACATGATCCTGACTTCTATTCCTACACCCTTAGATATTAACAACAAAACGTAACACTTCCATTGCATGAAACTCCATATTTCCCGGAACCACCTCCCAGAACTGGTTTTAGAACCTGCCCGGGCTTGATGAGTTCCCATTCGAACGGGTCGAATACCTGCAAGCAGATGGCCAAGTTGACCCTGGATCCGAAGGCTGTGCTGACAGCACGGGGGGAGAGACCCAGGTCCTTAAACAGCTTGGAGAAGGACATGGTGAGGGCCAGACGAGGACGCTCCTCCGCTATCACCACACAGCTCCGAACACACGACAGGTTCAGTCCCCGTGACTGGGGGGAGACAGAGGGGGCTGAGGTGTTAGCGTGTGCTGGTGTACGTGCGCTGGTGTGCGTGCGCTGTTGTGTGAGCGTGACGTTGTGCGTTGTACACACTTTGAGTATTTCTGTCTGCGTTCCTATTCCCTTGGTGCAGAGCTCCATGACGGAGTAGGAGCAGAAGGTGTCTCGGATGCGGTACTGGCTCAGGGTGCTCAGCCACAGAGGCAGACAGCTCTCCAACTCCAGAGGAGGTATCAGGATGGACTGATGGCCCGAGTACACACTAGGAACAAGACGAGTTGGGATTTTAGCGATGGAGAGATGGTGAGACTGTGTGTGTGTGTGTGTGTGTGTGTGTGTGTGTTTGTGTTTGGGGGGGGTGTCACCTTGCGAGGCACCACAGTACAAAGCCCAGGCCACAGTACGGGTCCAGGCAGATAGCTATTTGGCGTGAGGAGTAGAGCTCACACTGCAGCTTGATGGAGCGACACAGAGCACTGACCGCTGCGTGGGAGATCTGATGAACAGAGACACATAGTCACACACACACATCAAGACAGCAGCGGTTTGGTTGATTGGTTTTCATTTATGTAAAGATTTACGTAAACACATCCCTTTTGTAGAATTGTACTCGGGAGTCAATGTTTTTCCTAAAAAACATTTTAAACAATGACATAACCAATAAATGACAGTGAATTTCTAAAGCCAAGATATGGATACCGCCTTTGGCATTAAAGCAGATGAGCAAAAGGCTGCTGGAAGGAGAGTCTTGGGCCACCATAACTTCACAATGTGTCTGAGACTGTTTTGAGACCCAGCCAAGGCCCACTGGAGGCTCACCTTGACCCCAGTTAGCATGCCTGTCGTGGACACGCTAAAGTCCAGGTAGGCGATCATCTCTGCCGTAGGAGGCTTGTAGATGGTGGGGGGCCTGCGGCGAGGGAGGTCATCTGGAGGAGGAGAACAGGCAAGACAGGGCTGAGTTGGTCAGCGGGACGTTTTATGGTCAGGTGTGGCATGTAACGGCTTGGATGCTGTGAAGGAGGACCTGTGTCTATGATTGTCGGCCATGTTTTAATGTTCACAGTGGCAGCGGCTTCTTTGGAGCGCAGGATCCTCATGAGGTTCTGGGTGGTGAGGATACATGCAGCTTTACTGACCTGGGGACAGAGGCACCGCAAACAACCAGTCACATCCTAGACACCCCCAGAAAAAACCTGTCCAGAGAATAGAGTCCAACACACACACACACACACACACACACAAACACACACACACACACATACACACACACCCCCACACACACACACACACCCACACACACACACACCCACACACACACACACACACACACACACACCTACTTACGTCAATGATCATGCGAACAGTGGGCAGCGTGGCTGCCAGGTTCTGAGGATGAGGAGGCCTGACAGTGACAGGAACACAGCCGGCATACAGGCAGCCGTAGAAGGACGCTATCAGATCAATACCTACAGAGAGAGACAAACTCAACTGTAAGTCATCCAGGACGGTGGTGGGAGCGCTCCGCCTCTACCTGCAGACAGTCCAGACTCACCGGGCGGGTAGAGCAGCACCACGTTGTCTCCGGTGTTGATGCTTCCTTTCTCGGTGAGCACCGCGGCTATCTTCTCCGCCCGCTTATGTAGCTGCACACACGTGGCTGTGCAGACCGCCACCCCCTGAATCAGAGCGGAAGACCACGGCCTGGGTGAGGGTTTCACTTCAGACTGGACCCTACTCCGCGCGGGTTTCCGTGTTCATCGTACGTGTGTGAGCTAATGTAAGGGAAGTAAGCTACCTTGGAGTTAAGCAGCACATAGAGACAGTGGTCAGGGTCCGTCTGTGCCCTCCACTGCAGAGCCTCAGACAGGAACTGGTGCTGAGGAGAGAGGTAGAAGGGCAGATGTCATTTTGTAAATATCTAATATCAACGTGTGACTTAAACAAAATACACTGTATGTACTGTATGTACAAAGAAATGCAATGAGCACAAACACAACAAATATTTTGCTGATGGGAGGAACTTGCCAGAACTAAAGATGTTGAATATAGTTGCACTGCAGGAAATAACCCTGGAGCTACAATGTCCTTAGTATGCAGCTCTTCTACCAGGAGGAAGGCAACTGTCACTCCAATTGGCAAATCAGCAAGCAAATAGACAATTTACACAATGCAGCATTAACCAAACTACTCAAAATAATGAAAAACAGAATCAAGCTAACAGCAATTACGGGGAGAGATCAATCGGGATAGGACAGCAAAGCACTATTAAAAGAGATGTGAATGTTTGGGATCTTGGAAAGATGAAATTGCTCGCCAGGGATGTGTTCTGAGTCTACAAAACCCCAATGACAAACATGGCCTGAGATAGGTGTAGTATTTTCAACATTCAGAGGTGATGGAGGGTATCGGAAAGAAAGGGATTATCAGGTTACATTACGAGACACCACTTCAGACTGTCACCGTAAAAAAACAACAAGCACAACGCTTAACACAATGTCAGGTTTTGACTCTGTCACCATGCATGTCACATCTCGCCACAACTTAGCAAAGCATCCATGGGATGATCTGCATGACAACGCCATTCGCAGCCTCACTGTGTGCAGACAGAGGCGCTGGTACATGTGGGACTCTTACCATCATAGTGGGCCACATACAGAGCTGAGTCCATCCAGGGAGACGGGCGCATTGGGACAGAAGAGAGAATCCGTCATGTTGCTAACATGGTTTACTGGCTAATTTGTCCAGCACAGCTAGCAAACACTTCCTGGACTACCGGTCACAGAGGCAGTAAGCTACAGTAGGCTAACCCATACCAGGCGGGTGTGGTCCACCAATGTTGTGGTACGGAGTCAGCAGCTTAACATCCAGGGGACCAGCGACATCAGCATACTAACTAGCCAATCACAGAAATGTTAATCGATGGGCCACTGTGCATGTGCTTGCTAGGGCCTTTCTACGTGGTGTGATGAGGGCAGAATCCTGAGGTAGACCTACCTTCCTGACCAGGTCCTGGTCTTCAATCATGCCTAGATCCCTGCCTGCTGCCTGGGCTATCCTCTTCCCCGCTACCAGGTTCCCCACCATGATGGAGGCCGGTCCCACGCCCACTAAAGACAAAGATGGAGGGAGGGAGGGAGATTAACGGTCTGCAGATCATGTTAAGTCAATAAGTTGCCAAGATGTGTGTTAAGTCAATAGATTGACAGGCTACGGTACCTGGCTGTTTCTGTCGTGGTTTGGGGAGGTTGGTCACACAGGTGTGGGGACACATGAGGATGTTGCAGGGGTGCAGGTTGCCATCCAGGAAGTGCTGCTTGGTCTCTGAGATGTGGATGCCACCCAGGGGGGTCTTGGGTAAGGTGTTGGCAGGCACCAGAGCCAGGCAGTACAGACCCACCTGGTGAATACTGTCAATGGCCTGGAAAAAGGACACAAACATTCCCCAGTTACACAACCTCTCTGATCAAGTCATTAAAGTCCAATGAAAACTAACAGCACTGTGAATCCCAATCCAACCCCTATCCCCTACACACTACTACTTCTGAGTGCCCTGCATGGTCACTAGTTGTGAATGAATGAAACTCAGTGGATGATTTCTACAGAGTGCTGAGGGCTTTAATAAACGCATTAACTTCAGAACACACTTGCGACCTGAATGATACAAAGGTCAACTTGAAATTAATAAAATGGGCATGATAATCGATTTATTCCTTTTCAATTTAACATAACATTTAGGAGGTATTATTTTGTTTTAATGTGTACAAGTCTTCATGGGACTTATAACAAGACATGCCCATCCATTATTTTGTGTGATATTGCACAAGCTAAAAAATAACACTGTGCCTGATGGGATTCCACTTTGCTCAATGAGGCTGCAACATTGCACATTGGCTCGAAGGGCCCACTGGCGCGTCTAATTAGTCACTTCACCCTGGATCATGTTCATTGCTTCGGCTTCGAGGCGCAGGAACGGGCAATTGGGGGGTTGATTTGGGAGGGTTGAGTGGAGGAAGGTGGGCCTGATTTGGGATTCAGCATTGGGTTTTTTATTGTTATTACTGTTTGCTTTGGATTGTCTCATTTAAGAATGGGCACATGTAGGCACCTGCAATACTCGGCTCATCCACTGGAAGCTGTCCTCCTCACTGGCATCTGGCCTCTGCTCTGCCACGATCACTATCCTCTCATCATAGAACACTGTCACAGAGAACACCGTGATCCTACCCCACACGCACGCACGCAAACGCACGCATGCACACACACACACACACACACACACACACACACACACAATTAGAATGTCTTCACTGCAAGGATCATTAGTTAAACACATGCTGTAGATACGTACCTCTCTCTGTATCCCCACATACAGTAGAGCAACTAATATCTGTAGTTATAAACAGACACAAACACATACACGCATGCACAAACACATCCTAGAGTGATTCCTCACAAGGCCCCTTCTGCTGTGGCCCGTATTTCGTGAGGAATTCCACTCTAAAAGTAAATCTTTTACAGCTTGAGAATCTTGTTTCTGCAAGGGGCCAATACAGCCCCATACAGGAATGTATTTCGGTATGTACAGTATGTACAGTGGATTGCATCACTATTCAAATCTCTTAGGCTCGTGTTTTGTGGTGCTGGAAAGTGTGACTAAAGTGATGTATTACATTCTAAGCATAAATAAAACTATAAACACCAGGGAGGTTTTCTGAAGGAACATCAAGGACAGTAAAAAGTATCAAATCTTAGATTATAGCCCACATCTTCACGTCAGACACCAGGAGAGGAATTCCCCGTCCAGCATTACAATACCATATTTTCCGAATATAAAGTAAATGTTTCTGTGTAGAGTTTTGATTTACATTAGGTAAGAACATAGCAAGACCTGAAAATTGCTGTCTACCCATAATCCCCAACACCTCGACAGAGGCCTTGACAGAATGGACATATTGTCCAGTCCATGTCTGCAAAACTTTAAGGGACTTCCCAAACTTCTTAACAAACACCAAAGATGTTTCTCAAATGTATTCCTTCGTGGAAATATACTTATCTAATCAAATAATGTTCATGTCAATTTAATTCTTCCACCAACAGTATGCGGAGACGGTTGACAAAAATAGCAATTCAATCAAAATCAGTCACCCTGTAATGCAACACAAATGTGTGTCTCTGTGATTGCAGCATTGACTACCGTCCCAGATCTCATCTACAGTTGGTATGAATACACAGACCTAACCAGTGTCCGTACTGACCTCCCGCGGTACACGGTCTTCACAGGCTCCACGGCCAGGGCGGTGGCCACCAGGTCATCAGCATTATGTCTCCTCCCACTCACCATCAGCAGCCCTTCATTCTTCCCCACCACAAATATCAGACTGCCCTGGGAAGGGAACGACACGGCAGTCAAAACTCACACCGACATGGACACACATTAAAACACACACATGCTCACACACACACACACACACACACACACCAGGCGGTTGTCTACTTACGGGTCCTACAAAGCCTAGGAGTCCAGATCTTACAAAGGGGATCTCTCCAATTGGAGCACCAAGAGCATTGACAGGAATCACCTAGGGCAGACAGAGAGAGAACATTTCATAGAACTGTACGGTTTAGTGTGGAGCCGTGGTCCAGTGATTTCCCTCCTGTGTTAGTACACTGCCTTAACTACCAATTTCATATCACACCATTGTGAAAGAAATTGGGTAATGAAAGAAAACACACTGCGTGTTCAGAGTGTCTGACCAGATCCTGACCAGGTTCATCCTACTGTAACACATGACTGTGGTGTGGGTCAGTACCTCAAAGGTGTTCTTGGTGACTCCCGGCAGGCCGTAGTACATGTTGCCCCCAGCGCGAGAGTTCACCACAATCTCCCCAATCTCATCTGTCTTACACAGCTGTGGAGGACCGTCCGGCTTCACTATACACATGAGAGCTGCAGACAGAGACACAGTCAGATGGGACCCATGAGACCCATTTACACACATAAATAAACCCCATTACCACATTTAAAAATGGACATGCAGCGAGGAGGTGATTTGGAATTGGGAATCCCACTCTTCTGATAGGGCCCTGACATGCGCGTGGGACTACACTGCTGATATCAATCTTAAGTGAGACCCCAAATTCTCTGCCCACCGGTCCTCACCTCCGGGCATAACGTGACCCACATCCTGCACAGTGAGGGCAGAGTTCTTGTCCTCTGTGTTGACCCTGATGACCCCGTGACTCAGACCACCCAGGGAGAGGATGGCCCGGGCTGGGAGGGGTGTTCCCGGCACCCCCGGCCTGCGCGCGGTGGGTCACAGCACAGAACACAGATTTCACACCAAAATACCTTTAACCGCTAAACGTACAGCACGTTACTGTCATTTCATCACATTTACACACTAGAACGCAGCGTGTAAATGTCCGAATACACAAAAGAACGACCTTTTTCCACTCGGAGTAGACCCATGCAGCCTGTCTTACCTGCGGATCGCCACCGTCATGGCCTCGGGGGAGGTGGCACAGGGACAGATGGCCTCTGGCTTCAGGCCATGGCTCTGGAACATGTTGAGGAAGGCATCACAGGACGACACCGACCCTGAGGCAGACAGACAAATCTCATAACGCCAACCATTTTTGGACAGAATCCTTTCTAACCATTCACTGCTTAATTTATAACATGCCCGATTGTGTGTGAAATGTTTTGCTTTCTGTCAGCCTGGGGCAGGTCTTATGTGGCATCAACACGTAGCTTTACGTCTCTACCGGGACTACATTTTCCACTCACAGGGGTTGGCTCCGTCTGCTACGATGAGCATGCGCAGCGATGCCAGGCTGGTGTCTCTCTGGTCCCTGTGTGCCATCATGGCCCAATGCAGGTCACGACACTTCACCAAAGCGACGCGTGCTGCGGGGGGACGAGGGACTGATTAGCACATGAACATCACTGGGGTTTTCGGGGTCACAAAGAAAGGGGGAACAGACACGGAACAGGTGGGGTAGGTACCTTTGTGTATGTGGACCCTCTGAACCCAGGAGAGAGGGCAGGCCTTCATCACAGCATAGGGAACACTGATGGTGTGGATCCTGTTCATTACACTCTGAACGCACAACAAAATACAAGTCACTAACTAGAGATACATGTAATAGGAAATGTTTTCTTTTCATCGTCCACATACCACAGACACATACCGTGAGAACTCCATGCCACAGGCCCATGTCCTTTTTAAAGTCCAAAACGTTCACTAGAGTCTCACCTAACAACAGAAACAAAAAAAAGAGTGTATAAAATTCATAGTGACGGTTACCTGGCGAAAGTAAAAAACTAGAACATATGAAAAGAAAATCACAATAAAGCATTTCATGCATACCATCACATTTGCGTAGCTGCATAGAAAATAGGGAATCTTGTACGTGCTGAACAAATCCGAAATTTCCTTTGTGTCTATATGGTCTATAGGGAACATTTTAAATGACTGGCTGCTTTAACACTGAAAAACAAAGAAACTGGGACCAAGAAAATCAACTGTCTTGTTGTTATCAATCACCAGGCTAGCTTTAGGTGTGTAGGGAGATTCTAGAAGCCCACAATATGAGCAGAATAATACGGAATTATCCTTAAAAAGCTTTCCAGGCGAAATGACTCACCCAAAGTGATCATGATCATTTCATCAAGGCAATTTAAAATGTATCCTGTAAGGCCAAATGTAAGGTCTCCTTCTGATGTGGTATTCTGAATGATGAAGTATCTAATAAGACAGCAGTGAGCCTACTTTTATGACTTTGGCAAATGTATTCGAATTTATCAGAAGATCTTGAAGCACCCTTCGCATTTTTCTGATTCTACAAGGAAATACATTTGGAGCAAAGAGGAAAATGTTCAATAGAGCAAAGTCAGAAAGAGATCAAAGTCATGTAGTTCAAACCATAAGCACTGAAAGGACCAACCTAAATACTACTAACTTTCCTGACAAATAGTGGATAAGTACAGGTTCAAGCACATGAAGAAGTAATATGCAACTCATTGTTTAACTCTATGACAGACTGGAATTTCATCGTTTAGAAATTACATGACCCTCCCCAGCAAAAGACATTTTAAATAAAATGTTGAAACCTTCCCCCTGACAAAAATGAATAGGCCTGACATTCGCCTATTTTTGTCAGGATACTAACATACTAACATTTCAGATTGCACCATACACCGATCAGCCATAACATTATGACCACCTGCCTAATATTGTGTGGGTGCCTGTTCGCCACCAAAACAGCCCTGACCCATCGAGGCTTGGACTCCATTAGACCTCTGAAGGTGTGTTGTGGTATCTGGTGAGGCCTCCATGGATCAGACATGTTTGGCCAGCACATCCCACAGATTGTCGATTGGATTGAGACCAGGGGAATTTGGAGGCCAAGTCAACACCTTGAACTCATTGTTGTGTTCCTCAAACCATTCTTGAAACATTTCTGCTTTGTGGCAGGGCGTATTATCCTGCTGAAAGAGGCCAATGCCATCAGGTAATACGGTTGCAATGAAAGGTTGCACATGGTCTGCAACAAAGCTCAGGTAGGTGGTACGTGTCAAAGTAACATCCAAATGAATAACAGAATCCAAGGTTTCCCAGGAGAACGTTGCCCAAAGCATAACACTGCCTGCGCTAGCTTGCCTCCTTCCCATAGTGCATCCTGGTGCCATGTTTCCTCCAGGTAAGCGACGCACATACATCCAGTCGTCCACGTGATGTAAAAGAAAGCGTGATTCATCAGACTAGGCCACCTTCTTCCATTGCTCCATTGCTTACCTGTGTATCATCCTAATGATGTCGCCATAGACGTCATACGTGGGAGTTACTCACCTTCACAGTAGTTGCAGGCCTGAGTCAGTGCTTGGCAATGGGTCAACATGGCCACCTTCGACACAGCCACGCCCATCACTGTGCCCTCCTTACTAGCCTTGTACTAGGAGAGGAAACACAGTCACTTAGGATCGGAGGAAAATCCTGCACATGCCTGCACCTGCACACGCACGCATAGCCGCACACACCTCTATGTATGCCGGCTCAGTGTTTGCTGTTGGGATGTGGGGCTGCCAGTCCTTGCCAGGTTTCGTGAGGTACTTGGAGTCTGTCACTACCCACTTTAGCCGAGGCCAGCCTATAAGGGACAATCATTATTCTATATCAACAAATAGACTTCATGAAAAGTGACTCATTGCGACTATTTCTATTGTGACTATTTCTATTGTTTTGTTTGAGGTTGACCAGACTGCATTTGCCAACACAATTAACTACAAATCAGCTGGCTTCCTAAATAACAACTTGGCATTATTTGTGGAATAGTCATTGGGTCACCAGTGACACTGGGTAATATGGCCAGCAAGATCCTGACCTTTGAACTGTAGTATCTCTCCAGCTGGTGTCTTGGGCAGTCCCTTCAGGCAGATCTCACTGGTCAGAGCTAGACCCACACCACAGCTGCCCAGCAGGAAACCCACCTGACTACTGCCAGCATCCTGGCAGTGGAACAATAACACACATGAAGTCAATGCCAAAACAGATACTGTTATGCGGCAGCTTTAACCGAAAGTCTCCGCTTTGATATTCTGAGCTGTTAAGGTGAAACATAAATATTCCCTATATGCTTGTCAGTTGCTCTGGATAAAAGCATCTGCTAAACGACCCAAATGCTATGTAGATATGAAAACATGTCAATGTGTGTTTGGAAAAGCTCTGCTGATATGTTCCTTACCTTGCGAGACAGTGGTACCTCGATAGGGACAGGGATGACCTCAGCCAAAAGGCAGCCATAAAAAGCCACCCAGAACATCCCAGGGTCACTGTTAGGGTACACTAAAGCCACCTACAGGACATAAAACCAAAAAACAACACTGACACGTGGACCGGAACGTAAAATTAAGACACAGAGAGAGGTAGTATGAGTCTCACCCTGTCTCCAGGCTTCAGGATCTGTTCATTCTTGGGGCCAAGTTTGTTGAGGAGGGTGTAGGCCAGCTTCACACTACGGCTCCACAACTTTCCTGTTGGACGTACCGTAGGTTAGTGTGTAGAGGGGTTTGATACTGACGTACCGTAGGTTGGTGTGTAGAGGGGTTTGATACTGACGTACCGTAGGTTAGTGTGTAGAGGGGTTTGATACTGACGTACCGTAGGTTAGTGTGTAGAGGGGTTTGATACTGACGTACCGTAGGTTAGTGTGTAGAGGGGTTTGATACTGACGTACCGTAGGTTAGTGTGTAGAGGGGTTTGATACTGACGTACCGTAGGTTAGTGTGTAGAGGGGTTTGCCAGTGATGTCCAGGGCTGTAAGAGCTGGGCTCTTGCCCTGTGTGGCTCCCCAGCGAGCCAGAGCAGCCTGGAGGGCCGGGGGCCAGTTACTGACCACCCCCAGGGGCTCCCCCTTCACGGGGATGATTTGACGGCCCTCTGGCCGTGGCATGTTTGGGTCCACCTGTGGCACTGGAAGAGGAGGGAAAATGGAGAGGGTTGGAACAGAACATCTACAGAGGGTGATACATTAAATTAACAAAAATATAACCCAGCCTCAGATCCATTTGGACTGTCTTATTAGTTGGCAATGAATGGGACCAGGTTAATTCACTGACTAAATCTCTCTTAACCTGGTCCTATGTCTTTTCATGTATTTTCATGTACATTCAAAGTACATTAGAATATTATTTTGTATGTACCATTCATAGGCACATCACACTTATATTATAGTTATAATATTCACTGATTCTAACCGTATTGTCCATATTCCCCATTCTACACTCTTTAAAATTGCTGCTAGTTTACATTGTTATGTACACTGAACAAAAAGGCACACCTGTGCAATACTCATGCTGTCTGATCAGCATCTTGATATGCCACACCTGTGAGGTGGGTGGATTAACTCGGCAAAGGAGAAGTGCTCACTAACACAGTTAGACAGATTTGTGAACAATATTTGAGAGAGATAGGCCTTTTGTGTACATAGAGAAAGTCTTAGATCTTTGAGTTCAGCTCATAATAAATGGGGGCAGAAACAAAAGTGTTGCGTTTATAATTTTGTCCAGTGTATATTATTACTACATTTTTACTTTATATATATCTTAATTATTACTATGTAAATGTCGTGCGCCATGTCACAGAAATTCAATGATCAGAATGACGCTGTGTTATTCAGTGAGTTTAATAAATAAACGTAATTTTTTTAAAGAATGTACAGGCCGCTCACCCTCTACAATCTCCTCCTGGTCATCCATGAAGAACTCACTGAGGGGGGGCCTCTTGGGCCTCTTCAAGGTGTTGAGCAGCTGCTGGATTTTAGTGGACACCCTGCTGTTGACCGGGACACCTGGGGGGTGGGGGGTGGTCCGACAAACACTGTCACACACACACACAGACTCTACCTGCCCCGACACATGAAGGAAAGTCCTGACACACTGATCTGTCTGGATTTCACTGGTCTATTTCTTGACTCACAGTCTGTTTTTCTAAATCATAATTTTGATGGTGGCACTCTTTCAGTGTTCACATCAACTGTGCATGCATTTATACATGCAGCTCTGGAAAAAATTAAGAGACCACTGCCCTTTTTCTTTTCTTTCACAAAAGTTGGAAAGGAAGGTTTTGAGTGAGAAACAGAAAGGTTAAAATTAAGAAACCACTGGAAATTGAACACTTCTGTTCCTCACTCAAAACTTTCCTTTACAACTTTTTTTCCAGAGCTGTCTATAGATATATGTATTTTTTTCTTATTTTAAGTCATTCTAAACCAGTTGGAAGCAAGCAGACAGGGCTACTCTAGACCAGTTGGGATGTAGAAGGGATTAGGAACCATTGGTTTCATAATAGGAAAACACATGAGGATTCATTCCATTTCAGAGGAAGGTTCTAGTTGACAGAGACACTAAACTCGCTGATCATAGAGTGCAAACACAGGGAAAGAACAAGTCACAGAGGCAGACAGACATACAGTATATATAAAACAACTAGCTCATGGGTTTCTCATTGAACATATTACCTCTTCTGTTACCTATAGCCAGTCAAAATAACATGTGATAGGGTGGAAAAAGACCAGAAGAAAACAAAGCAACATGATTTGATTAATGATAAGGAAAGTCCACATGGTATATAAAAATACTATCACATTAAAATTGTTATTTTTAATGGAGACCCTCAAACGGCCACATTCTCTATTCTCACGCTCACGCACAGCCACAGTGACCCGTGGAAGATGTGGTTCTTACCATCGGCTGTCTCCATCATGCTGGAGCGGCTCTGTCCACGGCTCATCCCCCGGACCACGGGGGGGTTGTTGGGCCGGTCCACCTGAGTGGAGCCCCTGGCTTGGGGGGCTGATGCCGTCACATCGGGAGGGGGTCCGCTGTTCTCTGAAGGGACTGGAAACAAGACAGAGTCATGTTATTGGTCCAGTTAACCATCCAAATCATGGCATTGAGAAATGTCTGGTTGTGAGGACAGATCTTACCGATGCGTGCGTTAGCCAACATGACAGCTATGACAGTCTGCTGTGACTGTAGAGGCTGATACTGGGGCTGGTACTGGGGCTGGTACTGGGGCTTGTACTGGGGTTGGGCTTGGGGCTGGGGTTGGGGCTGAGGGGGCTGAGGCTGGGCTGGGGGCTTGCCCTCCCCGTGGGACAGGGTGGAAGAGGCAGAGGACGAGGTGGACGATCCTTGGACTGAGCGGTTTATCCAAGAGTCGGGGCTCTGCAGACTGGGGGGCTGCAACAGAGAGGTAGGGGCTGGAGCCCCCAAATCGGTCCCCACCGATGTCTGCCTCCGCAAAGCACCTTCATCCTCTGAACCTGAAGATGAGTCTGAGATTGGGAAGAAGGCGCAAGAGAAAATGAGGGAATTAGAAAGAGAGAGCCTGTGGCATTTGGGTAAAACTCCACCAAAATGAAAGTCATTAGGCTGTTCCTGATGAAATCAGGCTGATATGAAGGGGTTAGTCACTACCTGTGGGGTACAGTTGCTGAAGGGGTTAGTCAGAACCTGTGGGGTACAGGTATTGAAGGGGTTAGTCAGTACCTGTGGGGTACAGTTGCTGAAGGGTTTAGTCAGAACCTGTGGGGTACAGGTATTGAAGGGGTTAGTCAGTACCTTTGGGGTACAGTTGCTGAAGGGGTTAGTCAGAACCTGTGGGGGACAGGTATTGAAGGGGTTAGTCAGTACCTGTGGGGTACAGTTGCTGAAGGGGTTAGTCAGTACCTGTGCGGTACAGGTGTTGAAGGGGTAAGTCAGTACCTGTGGGGTACAGTTGTTGAAGGGGATAGTCACTACCTGGTGGGGCACAGTTGTTGAAGGGGATAGTCACAACCTGGGGGGGTACAGTTGTTGAAAGGGATAGTCACTAGATGGGGGCGTACAGTTGTTGAAGGGGATAGTCACTACCTGGAGGGGTACAGTTGTTGATGGGCGACTGGACGTAAGTGGAGCGCCGTTTGGTGGGCATGGGCAGTGCCATCTTCTCCTCCTTGTGTTTGGCCAATGCAGCCTGCACCGCCTCTGTGTGGATATCTGGAGCAATGAGAGAGTCAGAGAGAGTGAGAGTGAGAGAGAAAATAGAGTAAGATTTCGCCAGCATGACAACACAAATTATTTTAAAAAATTTAAATAAATAAAAAAACCTTTTCAGTGAAATATTGTTTTCAGAAAGGTAAGTATAACTTATAACAATGACAATCTTCAAATAAACATTTCCCCATAGATATTGATGCAGATATACAATCAGTTTCAACTCAGTAAAGGCTGAAGCAGTGTTTCACTTTCAACCATCAATATGAGATGCTGTAACAGAGGAGTTAGTATCACCCTCAACCATCTCTTACACACATTTTAAATATTTTATTTGAATACACAAATCTGGTAAGTTACACAAGAGATTGAAACATTTCTGGACACCTTTTAAAACATATAGTGATATTGCCCCTGAACACTGACTCAAAGTGCCTCACTAGCTGCTATACCCTGGACTTTACCCTGTAGTCCTGCAATATGCCTGTGAATGTAGACAAGACCCCTGAATATCGGTATCCCAACCTTGCATTTATTACCAAGGCTGATATTTGAGCATCTTGTCGGCAGAGGCCTGCTCCATGTAGCGGCTAAAACAGCAGCCTAGTAAGCACCTCCCATTGGCCTCCCCCCTGAACAAGCAGATGAAGCATATTTGGTTTACTGAAGAACACATCAGTGACATCAAACCAACTCACACTTACACAAGAATGTTTATAGATGTGTTTACAGGTCAGTCTTCCTGACTCACTTCACTGACAATCTGAATAACTATTAATGAATAGGTTCTTGTTTGCACACCAAGATTTCACAACTGGGGCAACTGACTAGATGTAGATGTAGGGTATACGATGCGTCATTGGTTTGCAGGTCACCATTGCAAAATTGTATTTATTTGGATAGAACCTGTAGCCTCACCTTAAATTAGCAGCCGGTGATTTTTGCAGCCAAAACGCGTCCTTAAAAATTGTACAGTATGGATTTCCTCCTTTGCGCCCCATATCATCAAAACCACTCACTTTCCAACTTGTACTTTCATGGCTTACTGAGGTATGGTGCTGATTCTAATTCTAGATTATGCATAAATAAACACATCACACATACAGCCCAAAAGAGACGTTTAAAAAAGAAATTCTGTGTATATGTCCGCGACTGCATCTTTAAGAGTTAAAGTGAGAATTTCCTTGTTAGCAGCGTCTGATACATGGAGAAGGAGACGGAGTGGTCAGGACGGTTCAGAGCAA
>JACXGJ010006196.1:0-35549 GCA_016801105.1 Esox niger
GGGGGGGGGGGGGGGGGGGGGGGGGGCGGGCACACAACCCACAAAGATTTCCTTTTTCTTCAAATGATGTACCTGTAAAGGTTTTTTGAGACTGCTCTGCATGAGCAAGGTAGATGTGTTAAGGAGTTATCTTCTGCCCTTTTCTGTTTAGGTATAGACAGGGTCCTGAATATGTATATGCATGTACTTTTAAACAACAACGACTGGCCCCAACATATTTGTTATGTGATATTGGCCAACAAGGAACGCAGTGCTCAGTAGAGCTTAGTTATGGCTAGCCCTAACATATGTTCATTGATATTAGCTAGTAGTAGACAGATGTTGTAAGACATCTTTTTCAAACCGTCCCATGGGGCCCCTCCCCTCCTTCTCTGCTTTTATCCCACCTGGGAGCTTGGGCCTGTGACTTGAGTCGCGCTAATTGTTCCTAGGGACATCGTAACGGAAGGTAACAGTCTTTGTTCCTTGACAATCTTCTACATCATTCTGGCACTCATTTGTCCTGGAAGTGTGGGATTATATGAATGTCTGCTTGTTATGTCTTAAAAAAGAGATGTCTTTGCTAGAGTTTAGTTAGCTTGCTAGCGCAGTGTCTCTGGGAGTCTATGGAAAGCTAGGCTTGGTGTAGATAACTGTTCCTGTAGACTTTCAGTCCTTGTGCTAACAGTAGTTTGTTGACTCATGAAAATTCCTCCTACCTCCATACTGGATCCACGTCCAATTTAATTTGATTTATGTAGAAGGCCCACACCTGTCTTTTGTTTTTGTTAGAAAGCGGTGCAACCTGGATTGCTGAAATAGATAATGAGTTGTAATGTTGGATGATGAAGAATTTGCTCTCTGCCATGAGATTGTCTTCTCTAAATGCTTTATTGGAACAGTTGTTTGCCAAAGAAAACAGCTTAGGCAAGAATAAAAAAGAACAAGTATGAAAAGTAATCAAGTAAACATTACCAACTCAAGTTTCAAAGTAAAAAAATGAAAATCTTATTATCTCTTTCGATGTGTTAGTGTGCAAACATTTGAGTAAGAATGACAAGTGTAAAAAAAAAAAACTCCCACTTCTAACTTCCTGTGTGTCTTTCATCGTGTGTCAGAGTGCTAGTTTCCCTCTGGCAGATAGCAAGATACGATAAATCTGTGTCCCGTATGGATCCCGATCTCCTGTACCTGAATAATGTACTACTGCCCAGGTCCAAACTAGGGCACTAAATAGTTAAAATATTTCCATTTGAGCCCTAGGCTCGTGGTGCACACAGAGTGGGTTATGAATCTGCTTGTGGGCATGACCATACTCCACTGTAAGAACAGTAGCGTAATGTCCAACCCATGTGCAATGAATGTCATGTAAACTCACACAGTTGGCCTAAGGGCTTCCTTAGAAGTTGGCAGTCAGCTGGCACTAGCTTCCTGCCCAGGATATTTCCGTACATTAGCCTGTGTCACGCTACAGAAAAAGAACACAACCTTTGCCCTGCTGTGGGCTGTTCAGGTTGGCAAGTCAACTTTAATGGACTCTATGTGCTAAGCCGTAGCAACACGTCTTTACAAGGCCAACTGGTGGTCAGGAAAGCCAGACAACTTTGGCCGTTTTGATTGGCAGGTCGGTTGGGTTTAAAACCCTTGTGAACATGGGTATACCGCAAGCACTCTGTAGCCGGCCTGTTGTTGGTTGGAGACCGCTCATAGTACCTCAGTTTCACTGTGTGGGACAGTCATTTTGAACTACTGTATTTTCTTACCCAGGAGACAGGCTAATATGTGCTCCAAATGGCGCCATATTCCTTACATATACCCATAATGCACTAGGCTTCATTGGATTATGTTTTCCGATTTGGTCAACTCATACAGACACTTTGTCACTCAGTGCTACCAGGTGTGTCTCCCTTAATAATTTTTAAGAGAACTCTGTCTTCGGCAGTCTGGCGCCCTGGAAATAATTTTGGAAATGGCACCATCCTGGAAGCCCTTTTGCAGCCGACAAGAGGTGTGACTGTGTTGCAGTTTTTGATGTTGTTTATTGACCAGGCAAATAATCGCAATTACTGTGGTAACCAGTTGAAACTGAAACACTACGGTTGTCAGTCTTAAGTCTGAGTAACAGGAAGCGCAATATGTAATGTGACTTGAGGGTTGCGCCACTTTTGATAAGAAAGGTCAATGACACGCATCAGAGGTTGCAGCTGTGTTTTCCGTTCGTTTCTCTTTACATGGAAACAAATGTCACTTACAGAGTGCATGCCTCAGTGGGCAATTTTAAATACCTGCCCTCAGCTTGCACTTGACTAGGAAGTCAGGAGTGCAGTTAAAAATAACAAGAGCTGTGAAAGAAATGGGAAGTATCTGCAGAAATATTCTGAACTTGTCGATACCACACTTACTCAAATACATTGTGCGGCTTCTCTGCGTCATTATTAATAGTTTTACTGCGAGAGACGCCCACCAATCGAAATGAAATCTTAAAATCCGTGTAGTCGTGGCTCCCAGCTCCCCCCCCAGCTCCCGGCCTCGTTCTGGACCTGGGTGCTGTGAGGTCGTCTCTCGTGACTTGTCTCGTGCATTACTGATGAGTCTGAACTGTGTGCCGGCTGCCTGAGTGGACTGTACGTTACCTACAGCCCATGCTAATATGAATCACTGTGACGATGGTATGTGATGGGTCATTAAAACGTGATTCTTTGAGCCCTGATTGGTGAAGGGAGTGAGTATAACAGCAGAGTATAATAGCTAGCAGACATTTCAAGAGTTTCCCCCATATCTCCAATGGTCATGTACAGAAGTGTGCCACCTGGAAAGTTGTTGGCCCTTTTTGTATTCTTATTGAACATATTTTTACATGGATATGTTATGTTCCCTACCAACACTATTGACAGATAATGGCAACCAGACGCCTCTTAAAAGATAATTGCAGACATTTATTCGTAAAAACAATAAAACCAAAATGCAATTTTCGCAGCGAACATTAGGACATGGCCGTTCCATATCTCTCCATTTTTTATTTTTCTGAGACCGAATACTTTGGCACATTATGGAGTTTGTGGGTGACTCGATGACAAGTGATGAGATGGTCATGTACTTCCTATTGCTTGTAAATGGCGTTGTAACCCCTCCAGACTCACGGACATCACTAATCTTTCCACTGAGAGGGCCTGTAGGGTTCGGCCCAGACCCCGTTTCCAATCGGTGGACGGCTGGATCCTCCCAACTTACGCTGTACCCTTTTTGGTGCTCCTGATTTGAACTTTTCCCCGTTTCATGTGATGGTAAAGGCAGGTGTGTGCTACTCCTGCATTCAGCAGATGGTGGTTCTGTATACGTTCAGGCTTCGCTCCATGCACATCCACCTCTGCTCGACAGGAAGTCTCCGGGCTAGGAGAGTGAAGGACCGCCTCATCATGGTCTAACTACCAATACGCTGACAATTCACGGGTTAAATGTCACGTTTGGCCGCCCGTCGTCGGCCCTTTTTATCTGGTTAATGGTCAAACTGATTCGACACAGGTGTGTTGTTTGAACGAACCTCGTCTCCAAGGCAACTGCAAAACATAACGAAACAAAAGCTCACTAGGTTACCGGGACATTGTTAAGCTGTGGCGTGTTGACACTCTGGGTTCATAAACTGAGATTGTTAATGAGATTGAAACGGACCTAGAGGGGCCAGTAACCCTGTTGAGTAAGGGGTGTGCTGGTTTTGGCTCTGAATGTTTCTCCTAATGGCTTCACATAGGCAGGCTTGTTCCCCTTTCTCCTATCAGTATGGGTATAGCTAGGTGTCTGTGGTAGACTTGATTGTGATGTCTATCAGCCTGGAACAGAGGACGCTGGATCCCCTGAGGCTTCGGTACAACACCGAGTTTTCTGCAACTCTCTTGTTCTTTCAAGGGCACCAATTGAATAGTCTGCAGTGCAGAATAGTGAAAAAAACCCTCCTTTCTCTCGTTTTTGATCTGTCTCTCAGGTAAAGGTCACTCATTCAGCTATCTGCTTACATGGCAGTGTTTCCAGGAACCTCTTTATGTGACCTGCTAGTTGGCTTTCTGCCCTGCCTGACATCAACAGGAGATTGCCTCCTGATGACAGTGCAGAGTTAGCAGTGGTCCTGTTCAATAGACGAGTCGTGTGTTAGAGACATGGAATGTCCTTTGTCCCTTCTAGCGATCGCTGCGGTATTAACTAAAGTTTCCAAATCCTGTTATTTTAGATGTGCTTACTGAATTGATTGACATTACTTTTATGATTTGAAGTGTGTGTGTGCGTGCGCCGTCGTTAATTCCAGGTGGGCTCAGGTAAGCTCCTGGGCTGGGCTTAAGGAATGCGTGCCTCCGGGCTGCTGGTTAGACCTTGCCAGAGTAGATCTGTCTGTGTCTTAAAGCACACCAAAAGAAACCAACAACTCAATATGCAAGCCTTTGCGCGTGCACGACCGAACAGAAATGGAATTCCAAGCAGCTCCTTCGATTCAGCTGCTGACTGACCTGAGGTGGGGGGGTAAAGGAGAGATGCAGGTGAGAGGTCAGTGGGTTTCATAGTGCACAAAAATGAAAGCATGTATTTCCACGAAAGTATTCGTTTGCTTTCCATGTAGTGTCTGTTCCGTGTCTCTGGGTGAGATACCTGCTCTTTTATGTTGTTGTGTCACCTTCGCGGCCAAACGTCTATGCCATCGCACGTATAACCATACTGCACTCTGCCCGCACTCACCATATCTCAAGGACAAGTGCTGATCTGGGAACAGTTAATACTATGCCATGTGGATACGCCCCCTGGTCTGAGATGCCATGTGGATACGCCCCCTGGGCTGAGATGCCATGTGGATACGCCCCCTGGGCTGAGATGCCATGTGGATACGCCCCCTGGGCTGAGATGCCATGTGGATACGCCCCCTGGGCTGAGATGCCATGTGGATACGCCCCCTGGGCTGAGATGCCATGTGGATACGCCCCCTGGGCTGAGATGCTAGAATTCTGAGCGGTCACAGCTCCAACTAGCAGATATGCTAAAGATGTCGTTGTTCTGTTTCTACAGGTACGACTATAGAGAGATGCTTTACAACTCCACCTTCTGCCTGGTGCCCAGGGGACGACGCCTGGGATCCTTTCGCTTCCTGGAGGCTCTGCAGGTACACACACACACACACACACACACACACACACACACACACACACACACACACACACACACACACACACACACACACACAACTTACCATTCTAGTAGTAGGGATCAGAACACTGCTGTACTACCGAGCCCTATTATAGACTGTGTTCAGTGGAGCCATCCCAAGATGCTCGGGGACTGGGGGGGCCAGCCGGCCTGTGGGTTGCTGTTGTTCTGCCCCACTAACCTGCTGCCAATTTAAGGCATCAGTGCGCCTTTAGCATTCAGCAAATCACAAATCCATTTTGATTTAACCTTGCTGAAACATTTCCTCAACTGAGTTCCATTTCATAGATGGTTGATGACAGCAGAGATCTGTTTTAGTTCCATTTTTTACCTCTGATAACGGACAGCAAAGTTCTCAGTAGGCAGACGTGCTACTGGACCCAGACCAGCCGGTGCCAGTTGACCCAGGTCAGCCCATGGCTTCAACCAGGGGAAGCCCTGAGTCTGTTGCTTTTCTCTGCTGTCAGTCACAGTCCTCCATTGTGCTCGTCGAATAGTGGGTGTTTAGTAAGACACTCTGGATGAAAGAGCCCTCCACATCGTGGCCTTTATAGACGCGTACACAACGCCTTTCAGTTGTTCTGGAAGAGCTGTGGATCAGAGCCAGGTGCTTCTCTGCCTTTTCAATCAGTCCTTCTCTGTAGTGTTTGTCCCTCTGATTAACAAACTAATATGAACTATTTGTCATGAGTCCACTGCAACTCAAACTTAACAGACTTGTTTGACTGTGTTTAAATAGAACCTAGACTTGAGGACTTTGTCCTACTGTCTAGCTACACATCCTGGTAGAGAAATCAGTGGGCTAGTGTCAAGCTACATGTTAAGGACATTTACACAGTAACATAACTGACAGCTTCCCGTTATCAAATAGGAACAGGCTGCTCAAATTTCGTTGTGGCAAAGTTCACGAAAGGTATCCTGTTCGCATACTAGACAAAAGGAAACAAAGACTGTTTAGTTTTACTTAGTCTGCTTGTGTCTGTTCTAGGTCTGTATTGGGTCTGTGTCTACAGAGGAGATCCAGTCAGTTTTTTGGACTGGGTCTGTGAGGCATGAGTGGTCAGTGCTTTCAGGGGGCCACTGATTGCCGATGCCCAGGGATTATAACGGGACGGGTGACGGGTGACTATAACGGGACGGGTGACTATAACGGGACGGGTGACGGGTGACTATAACGGGACGGGTGACGGGTGACTATAACGGGACGGGGGACGGGTGACGGGTGACTATAACGGGACGGGTGACGGGTGACTATAACGGGACGGGTGACGGGTGACTATAACGGGACGGGTGACGGGTGACTATAACGGGACGGGTGACGGGTGAGATCCGGCTGAATGGCAAGTTACAGACTGGCGGACACTTACAAACTCACACACTAACCAGCAGGGCTACTGTTTATTTTTTGAAAACCAATAAGTCACCCTGTAGCACACCGACAACACATTGCCACATGCAAATAGGCTAAAAGGAGACAAATAATAAAAAAAGGGCTCTACCCAATGACTAGAATATGGTGTAAGTTCTAAAATTGTCAATTATTTTAATGATAATCATGGTAATATTAAGTCTTACTGCTGTCCAGCCTTTTCGCTTTAAAGGATAACCTCAAAGTGCATCAGATGGAACACTGTAAGACTGCCAAAACATTTTCCAATTTCAATTTCTGAAACCGTTCAAAATAGACCTGGAAAGTTGTGCCTGATAAACAAACCAGAGATTACAACAGCCAGCTGGTGTAGCGTCGTTTTTAAAGCCTCAAACCACTGATTTAATATCTCTAATGACGTGTTATTACTCCGCTGATGAGCGTTTGCATTACTGGATTGTTGCGGCATTGAATCCCATTTGGTTTGAGACCAGAAACCAGCTGGGTAAGGGGTCTTCTCACTGTGGCATTCTGATAGTCCTTGTGTCCTTCCACAATATGCCATGGTAACACTGTGATATTGACACTGTTTATTGTATGTCAAACCACACATTTTGATAGCTAGCTAACAGATTTCGCCAGTACACACACTGGAAACAAAATGGTTTTCCAAAACGCATTTACTTGAAGAACTTTGCGGATGCGGAAGTGTAGAAAGAGATTACATTTTAAGATGTACTGATCTTTAAGAAAATATTTTTTTGTTCCCTTTTCAGTCGATGGTGTTAAATGTTGTCCTTGTGCTTGGAGTCCTGTGGCTTGGTTATCTTTGCCATGAATTTTTTCTCCTTGTCACTCAGAAGAATCTTAATCGACAGTTCTTTTGAGGTTTGTCCTGAGGGACCTGTTTTAAGGAAACACTCTCCCTTCTCCTTATTGTATTTTGTGTTTGTATGTTTAGGCGGCTTGTGTGCCCGTGATGCTTAGTAACGGCTGGGAGATGCCTTTCTCCGAGATCATTGACTGGAACACTGCTGCTGTGATTGGGGACGAACGACTGCTTCTACAGGTAGCCGTCCATTGCTTCCATTAACCTGAGTTGGGACTCCTTTTCTATGTATCTTCTCATTAGTTTCAAGTTAATTGCAAAGGAATCAATGTATTGTTCATGAATCTAAGTGGTACGCTGGTAGATAATGTTGATCCGCTCCCGGGATCGTTGACCAGTTGTCATTGGGGCTGTTTTATTTTCCTCCAGATCCCATCCACAGTCCGATCCATACACCAGGATAAGATCCTGTCCCTCAGACAGCAGACCCAGTTCCTGTGGGAGGCTTACTTCTCTTCGGTGGAGAGGATAGTCCTCACTACGCTGGAGGTCAGTCATCATCTGGTTCTTTGTCCAGCCTCTGTTATTGAGCAATGAACATCAAGCTGATCAGTGACTTCACTTTTTCCACTTTTAATATGACCTATAATGTGAACAAATCAATTGAAAAACAAACTGAAGTTTTCTAGCAGGAAAAACGAAAACTAAAAACCTTATAATAATGGGGATGTGGCTGTGTTCAGAACTAACTAATCACATTCAAACTCATGTTAAATAGAAGTCATTACACAAATAAATCACAAAAAAAGTTCAGCTGTTCTAGTAGGATTTTCCTGACATTTTCTTAGTTACATCTCAGAGCAAAGCCATGGTCCACAGAGAGCTTCCAAAGCATCAAAGGGATCTCATTGATGAAAGATATCAGTTAGAAGGGTACAAAATAATTTCCAAAGCATTAGATATACCATGGTGTAACACAGTGAAAACAGTCATCATCAAGTGGAGAAAATATGGCACAACAGAGACATTACCAAGAACTGGACATTCCTCCAAAATGTATGAAAAGACTAGAAAACTGGTCAGGGAGGCTTCCAAGAGGCCTACAGCAACATTAAAGGAGCTGCAGGAATTTCTGGCAAGTACTGGCTGTGTGCTACATGTGACAACAATCTCCTGTATTCTTCATATGAATGGGCTATGAGGTAAGGTGGCAAAACGGTAGCCTTTTCTCACAAGAAAAACGCCCGGCTGACGTTTGCCAAAACAAACATAAAGTCTCCCCAAAGCATGTGGGAAAATGTGTTATGGTCTGATGAAACCAAGGTTGAACTTTTTGGCCATAATTCCAAAAGGTATGTTTGGTGCAAAAACAAACTTCACATCACCCAAATAACATCATACCCACTGTGAAGCATGGTGGTGGCAGCATCATGCTTTGGGGCTGTTTTTCTTCAGCTGGAACCGGGGCATTAATCAGGGTGGAGGGAATTATGAACAGTTCTTAATACCTTTCGATTTGGGCACAAAACATTCAGGCGCCCATTAGACAGATGAAGAGGAACTTCACCTTTCAGCACAATAATGACCCAAAGCACACATCCAAATCCACAAAAGCATGGCTTCACCAGAAGGTGATTAACATTTTGGAATGGCCCAGCCAGAGCCCAGACCTGAATCCAATTGAATGTACTAGAATGTACTGTATGTACTACAAACATTGACCCTTTATCAAACTGAATGACATTGCAAAATCTTCTTAGCACGCATGACTGAAAGGCCTGAGACATCCTTTTGGTAAGGTTCCTCTGAATATGCATTTAGGTGTCTGAGAATCTATACGCTATGAAGCAGAAACTATCCATGAAAGATGGTGTATAACATTTTGCAGCCTGTGCGCATGTGTGCGCTCTGGTTGGAGTAATTAAAGTATTTGAGTCGGAAACATCCATTTGTTTAGGGAATACTGTATTTTAAACCTAACAAGTTTTCCCCTGGAAAAACAGATGTGAGTACTCTGCTAAGGCATTCCTCCGATGTGTCTGAGAACTTGATACGTTCCTGGAACTCTATGCTGCCTGAGTATCTTAATATGAATCGTTTTCCGTTTTCTTCCGGCACATCAACTTCCCGACATTTAACATCCCGTTCCAGATCATCCATGACCGTGTGCTTCAGCACGCCTCCCGCAGCAACCTGATGTGGAACCGTCATCCCGGAGGCCTTTTCACCCTTCCACAGTACTCATCCTACTTGGGAGACTACCCCTTTAACTACGCCAAGCTCGGTGAGTCCTGCGTCTGTTTTCAGACGGAACCCAAAAGTGCATCTGTGTGACGGTGGTTGGACTATTTGTCCTGTGACATTTTTTTGGTCTGTTTGTTTGTTGCGGATCAACACTTCAGTTGCGGCGGTGACTAAATTAGTTACTAGTCACAACCAGGCTGCACTGTATCTCCATGTTTGTATTTCCTGTAGCATAGGCTTATTTGAATGACCAGTCAATTGGAGCTGGACCAGAGTTTCTCTGTGCTCCTCAGGTGAATTCAACAGTAAACGTAGGGAATGACCTGTACAAACATCACTATCAGAGATGTCATCATTTAAAATGTTTTCATTTAAAATTAGCCTATTGCATTTGTCCTTCACCAAGACTCAGTAGACTGCCACTCAATGACTAAGGTTGTTTCTGTTGCCTGGTGACAGACACGTAATTCCTTTCCATCCCCATTTTAACCACATCAGATGTAAGCTACGCCTGGAGCTAAACAAGCACAGCTGTCGCAGCCTATTCATGTGTGTTTAATTTACATTTGAGTCCCTGATGAGGACTGGGGTGACATTCCAAGTAGTTGGAGAATTGATGAGCAACGAGCGATCAGACCCGGCAGTAGCAAAGATGGTGCATTCAAGATTTCAAAACTGAACTTTGCCTCCGACCCAGTCGGGATGAGCTTTCCGTAATGTTCCTACGCTGTACGCGATGACAACCCTGCAGGGTTGTGCCTAATTGATGCATCACTCTTTGACATCATCCTCGTTTTTATGAAGGTTATACGTATAATTACAATCTCCGTCATTAGCGCTTTGTTTCAAATGCCAGCAATGTCGCGGTCATGGCTTTAGCTCCTGCCTCGGCTGGGTTCCACCTAGTTGTTTTCGTGCCGACTACGGTTGTGGGGGTTTTATATTGCCGGCATTGTTGACTGCCTTGCTGCCATCCTCCAGGTATCAAGCCACCTTCCAAGTTTACGGCGATCATCCACGCCGTGACGCCCCTGGTGTCCCAGTCCCAGCCCATCCTCAAGCTGCTGGTGGCAGTCTCCAAGTCGCCGTACTGTGACCAGGTACCCCATCCGAATAGGTCCAGGTGGTCGCAAACCCCTGGAGATTTGTGTTTCCTAGTGGCAGCGCCCAGGTGTCCATGGTAACGGCTAGCGCCACGTCAAGAGCCAGTGTGATCGGTTTGCATGACTGACGATAGTGTCACTTCCATGTATGTGTTGAAGACAATGAACATGAATAGGCCTTTATACGTATGTTGGTTTGAATAATCAAATCCAATGTCATCCGAGTGATCTGTTCTGCCTTTGAATATAGTGAACAATCTAATCCTTATCCAGGTGATGGTTCTATGGAACTGTGATAAGCCCCTCCCACCCAAACACCGCTGGCCCTCCACCTCGGTACCCCTGCTGGTCATCGAGGGGGAGAGCAAAGTAAGTCCTCTCTCATATAGCTTCAAACTCCTCAACAAGCTCGCGATATCACACTGGTGAGCACATCCTGGAATGTTTGTTTCTGTGGTCGTGCAGGTGATGAGCAGTCGTTTCCTGCTCCATGATACCATACCAACTGACGCAGTCCTCAGTCTGGACGAGGACACAGTTCTCTCTACTACGGAGGTAAGTTACTGCAGCTGTCCATTATGCCTCTACTCCTGAGGCAAGGTACTACTCGGAATGCACCATTTTGGACTTTTCACAGCATTTGCGATTCTTGTGTGTTGGTACCATGACATGGATTATAGGGCAGGTGATTGGGTGGATGGGGTCCTGTGTAAGCCCTGTGCTTTTAGTAGACGGGGTGTATGGCTATGTAGTCTACCAGAATAAACATAGACCATGCAAACACTTAGTGGGAGGAGTTATATTAAGTGCGTGGGAGGAGTCATGTTTCCTTCCTCTCTCCTAAGGTGGACTTTGCCTTTACCGTCTGGCAGAGTTTCCCAGACAGGATTGTGGGATACCCGGCGAGGAGTCACTTTTGGGATGGCAACAAGGAGCGGTGGGGTTACACGTCCAAGTGGACCAACGATTACTCCATGGTCCTGACAGGAGCTGCAATCTACCACAGGTGAGAAGGTGGCCAAAATACTTCTCCTGGAGAACTGCTTGCTCTTATTCCCTCCCTTTGCCACTGACTTCTAGAGTTCGATATGGTTGATCTTTGAGCTTGAACCTAACTGGGCAGGACTGCAATGTTGCTATGTTTTATGTCAGTACAACTGAACCTAGCGCTCCCTGTCCCTAACTCCTAGGTATTACCACTATTTGTACACCAATTACCTGCCAGCAAGTCTGAGGGGCCTGGTAGACCAGCTGTCCAACTGTGAAGACATTCTCATGAACTTCCTGGTGTCGGCCGTCACCAAGCTGCCACCCATCAAGGTCACGCAGAAGAAACAGTACAAAGAAACCATGATGTTGCAGGTGAGGGACAACATTATTTCTCTAAGGCCTTCTGCAGAACAACTGTCAAAATGACCTAAAGTGAATATGACATACTTAATGAGACAATCAAATGTAGTTCACACACATCTAATGTGCTTCATGGGTGATAGATATGTCATAGGATGGAGCTCAAATGTCCACACACAAAGTTGTGCAGTTTCTTTTCCGACAACTCGTTGGCTTGAAATCCTTGCATGTGCCGTGTCGTCAGGTGAAAGGTCAACAACCGATATTTTAAGGACTATTTATTCCCCATTTATCTCGACACACAAAGGCCTGCTTGTTTATTGCCAATGTTGAAGTGGATAATGGGCATAACAGATGTGGAAGCTCCCAGTGTTATAGTTGCAGATGTTGTTGTGTCAATACGTATTGTTTCCAATTCTTCACGATGAACTGAAAAGGCAAGCAAACAACCAATAGAAGTGACACCATAAGAGCTCAACTTCAACCGTTCAGACATTATCCGTAATCCACAACGACTGCTGTACTTCAGCTGTGTCACGCCCAGTGGAGGCGACCCAGCTTCACCAAACGCCGAGGTTCTATTCTAGTTGGCGTAGCAGGTAGAAAGTCACATCGACACGGTGCTGATGGCAAGGCCACGTGGCTACTGTAGTCCGTCCCAGCTGCTACTTATACAGCCTCACTAATGTGTCTCTCTCCTCACCAGACGTCCAGGGCTTCGCGCTGGGCCGACCCGGACCACTTTGCCCAACGCCAGAGCTGCATGAATAAGTTTGCCAGCTGGTTCGGCAGCATGCCCCTGGTCCACTCCAACATGCGACTGGATCCGCTGCTGTTTAAAGACCAGGTGTCCATCCTGAGGAAGAAATACAAGGATATTGAAAGACTCTAGTCCTCAATGTAACGTCCTCCCCTGTGGAGAGAGACTAGAGCACCGCCTCCGTGCCAGTACCTCCGCCGTGGACAGAGGGGCTCCGACCAGACACCACGCTGTCGGAAGGCCAGGGCAACGAGGAGTCAGACCGACCGGAGGAAAAGGACAAACGACAAGGCGCCGGGAGAGCAGAATGTGCCGTGCACCTAGGAAAGTCGTGTCTCGGTCTTCCACGCTAAACCTCCGACCCTGTGCGTAAACCTCTGACCCTGTACCGGTGGTTACCGTGACAACCCAGGCAGCGTTGGAGGATCTGTGTACGTACAGGATCCTGCTTCATTGCACAACGGACAGCACAGACCTCTGCAGAATGTCTGGTTCTAGACCTTGTCAACTTTCAGTCTGTTGAGGATGGCTATCTCCAGTCTTAGGGGTAGCCTGAATAGTGTCACCATCTTCGTGTCCACAAATTGATCTCTGAACGAAAGATCGTGTTTAGTTGATTTTTAGAGTGAGGTGTTTCGGTATGGGCTGAGGACTGGAGCTGCCATCCCAGATTCACTGTCTGTCTACTAGTGGTAGACTCCTCCCACATCTGACCTGCTGACTCCTACTACAGAACAGCAGGGGGCCTCTTTGGTTGCCCCTATTTAGTTCCGCTCTGAAAACACTATGCAGTGAGAATTTCTGCCATAATCAGAGAATAACATTGTATCCTATTTTAGTTACCTTTTGTACTGTAGTGAAGGGCTAGCGGTACTCTTTCTTTACTGTCTTAAGTCCTGGGGCGGGGGGGGGATATCACAGTGCCTGTAGTTTTGATGACTTGTTGCCTGGGGTCTGGGTGGGGCTAATGCTGCTTCTCTTTGAGGTTCAAGTTACTTGGAGCTTTTTTGATTTGCCTTTGTTTAGGGTTTATATTTTTCAATAGCTCATGATAAACAAGATATTACAGTTTTTGTAAAGAACTATCTTGCCCATTCCCCTCAATTATTGTCTGTAATTTTAACGTGACAGCTTTCAGAGCATCATCCCTACATGGTGCAGTTGTATATCAGTGATGGCTGAGTTGCCATCTATTTAAATTATACCCACTTATGGGAGGAAAAAAGTTTTGAGTGTGTTCATCTTGTTCATGTTGTTTTGGGCTTAATCACTCATGGACAGGCAAACTTTGTGTCGTGGTCTGTCATGATTAGATGGTGGTGGAGAAAATCAGGATTTCATTCAGTGGTGTTTTTAAAATTGTGAAAGCGGGAAGGCACTTTTGGTCCACTGTTACCAGTAACTAGCAAAATAAGAAGTGTGAGGCCTTTGTTTCCGGTTTCAATCTTCGATTTCTCTTAACGAGTATGGACCCAGAATTAAATTCGACCCGTTACCCAATGCTTTAGTTCTGAGAAGAGATTTTGTGTTGTCCTCTATGTGAAATGGGATATTCTTCATGTCTGATGACCTGAGTAACATGTACTGTGGCCTTTCCTGAAGAGCTTTGATAATAGGTGTTGGAAGGTGTCAGTAGACATGTTGTCCTTTGTGCTCAGCTCTCCTTTAGTCATACTGTTTTGTCATATCATGCTTATTCAGCTTGCTTCTCCAGATGACCTGATCTTGCGTCGGTCTATAGATCAGCATCCAATGCAGAAGGCCCCCTTATTTAGCCAGTACCTCACGTAACCAAAAAACCTGCAAGCTTTGTTGTTCAAATAGGAGAGAATTACAATATTACTGAAAACAATGTGATATGTTTTGGAAATCTAGTTTAATAATTTCTGAACTGCCCAGATTTCCCATTCTGTTCCAATGCTTAATGAACCTGATCACACTATTGATTTGTAAAAAAAAGAGTTGTTGGGTGTGTCTGTATGAGTTGTCTGTGTGTCTGTCTGTCTGCGCACATACAGGATGTACACCAGCCTGCGTGCATGTATGCGTGTGCACGTGTGTGAGAACTCTATGGGATAACACTCTAGGTGCAATATGTTTTTAAGGAAATCTAGAGGTTCTGCATGCAGCCAGCCCGTTTCTGATTGAAACATTTTATGTGTACATTCACCAAATTGCCTTTTGACCAATCAGATGATCTCTGAAAAGTACAAGTGAAAAGATCTGATGTGATTGGTCAAATGACCAATTAGTGCAAAAGAAAAAAATCTAAACTGGGCTCCCTGTGTAAATGCAGGCTTTTGTGATTTCATTCTCTTCTACGTAGTGCTCTTCTTTTAGGCCACAACCACATGCGCCCTGGTTAAATGTAGTGCACTATACAGGGAACAGAATGCCATTTGGGAGTCCACCTCTGATTTCCCATGTTCTAGAATAAAATTTATGTGCCTATAAAGAAAGACACTTCAGAAATGTTTTCATTTTGCCTTTAACAAAGGAGCAATTTAATCACTTTTCTTTCTGTAATCAACAATGTCTTTTGATCTTTATTATTGTCCAATAACACACACGTTTAATGTAACAGTTTTTGTTGAGCTTCATGTCTACCTTCGAACATAACACTGGACTTCACTACATTTCAGTGGCGCCCTATTGCCAGGACGAAGGGCATTACTTTTCACCTGGGTCTATGGGGTTTGGGTCAAAAGTAGTGTACTAAATAGGGAATAGGGTGCAATTACATATGCATTATCTGTACTAGACATTCCTGCCTTTGAGGATGAGCTTGGGGCTGTGGCCCGGGTCGGTCTCCTGCTGTGGGTACTGTTAGGTATTTACTCTCTACCTGCTCCACTTTGCAATTCACCTAATTACAGACATTCATTTTGTAGAGATAAAGATGAAAATGGAAAGAAAATCAAAATTTTGTAACAATTTTGTAAAAAATAAATAATATTAATAATAAAAATTGTTATTTGACACGTTAGTTATTGTGTTCATTTGCATTACTTAACTTGAAGTACCTTCTTGACACAAAAATTAATCCAATCTCCCAGCCGAGTCATTGAAGACGTCGTTTTCACTACAGGGTTTTCTCTGTCGGAACAGGCTCTCGTTTCCCCTGACCCTCATGGACATCAGGCTCTGATACGGCAGGACATGGCTCCTGCGCTTTCCCAAACATGCTTTGCACGCTGGCTGATCCGGAGAGTCCGCCAAACTAAATATCTGTCGTTTTATGTTCAAGGGAAAGCATTTGGGTTAAGTTCAGGCACATGTTAGGTTACTGTTAGGGTTTGGTCAGGAGAAAAGGGTTTGTACCAATCTGCTTGTCCTCACTTTGGTGGTAAAACGTTGATACTAAACTCAGTTTAGACATGCATAAATAACCACACACACCCATCTGTCCACACTGATCCTGTAATGTTCACACAGCCAGAAATATCCCACCACTGGGTTTTCAGCAAGCCTGTTCTGGACCCACTGCTGTCCCAGTACACACATCACTAATCTGGCCAGGCCTGCCTAGATTATAAATGATAATTGTATCATGCCAATGTGGTTTGTGAGTGGTGAACACACCTTTTTCTGATGATATGAAGATCTGACTGTACCGAATTATTCCATGGAACGCATTTTATGCCGATTCGGTTAGTGTTCAGTGTTTTGTTGATTGTTCCAGTGATTATACAATCCCAAAAGAGTGTGCACAAGTCTTTGCTTGGCCATGTTTTGAGTTTAAAATCAGTGGGCTGCTATCAACAAACTGTTTAAGGTTGTTCTTTTAAATGCCACCATAAATGCTTTTAGCTGTGTACCTGATCAAAGCACGATCACAGCATGTCTGTTAATGCCTTAAAATGTGAAGTGCCATTTCAGTATTTGACAACCATTTCCCCTGGATACAATAGTACTATATAGATACCCCACCCTGGATACTAAAGTACTACAGATACACCACCTTGGATACTATAGTACTACAGATACACCACCCTGGATACTATAGTACTATATAGACACCCCATCCTGGATACAATAGTACTATATAGATACCCCACCCTGGATACTATAGTACTACAGATACACCACCCTGGATACTATAGTACTATAGAGATACCCCACCCTGGATACTATAGAGATACCCACTCTGGGTACTATAGTACAGGGATGGGTAACTTGGATGGTGGTGGGGGCCACAGAGTTTATGTACTGGTCATCAGGGGGCTGCAGATTAACTTGGAACACACACACATTGAATGTATTTATTAACAAATGCATTAGAAGTACACTGGGTCTGATGCTAGTTAACGTATATCTGGGCAATTTTTTTTTATATTGATCAATGTGACGTTTTCCCGCTCTGCTCATCTCTTCCGGGATTCAGCGCGTTTGCTGCCGTGTTGTTAAATGCGCTAACCCTTTGAATGCTCTAGGTTTTTGGGCTGTTTTCACTACGTCGATATTTTGGCTTATACAGAGACTTCTGTAATAGGTATCATCAAGTTTTTTATGGCTCAAACATCAGCCCACTTGTCTTCTAAGCTGTAAGTGTAAGTTATCATGACAGCCTTTTGAGACCATGAAATTACTGTTTTATGCTAAAACTGAGTCTTTCATGTTTTGTTTCCAGCATAAATGTTCCAATACTAACTTTGCAACAAATGTAAAGTCAAAAAGGATTATTTTTTTGTGTATATGTTCTTCTACTTATTGTTTTCTAAATGTATCTGAGGGCCACACAAAGATGGGGGCCACCAGTTGTACATGCCTGCTATCAAAGTATCTAAACAACCTAACCTAGATACTGTAGTAGTATCTTGATTCCTTACCCTGGAGACAGTAGTAGTATCTGGAGAGTGGGAGTAATTTATCTATGTCACTGATGAACCACTGAAGGCACACCATGTCTGCTTTGAAATTAAGAGCAAGCACGCCAACAGTCAGTATTAAGGTACATAATCACAGTAATATAGTTATGTAGCTGCTGCGGGATTATAGTTAAATGGCCGAAGGCCAAACTGAAACAGCCTCGTTATCAGCTCCAGATCAGACTTCCCAGAATGCAGTGTGGTATTTAATGAGGATGTCTGCTCTGCTGTTCCGCTCTGTCTTTTTCTCTCATGCGCACACACAGCTTTCGCTAGGTATTCCACTGTCAGGAGGATGGAGAACTCCTGTGGGCTAGCATCATTACTGAATACATTAACATTAAATGCATTAGGAAGCTATTAACAATATGCATGATTATTTTCATGGGATTAAGGAAAGAGGGAATTATCTTGGAATATTAGCATAATATATATATTTCTCCTCATTAATGAGTTTCTCAGTGAGGGACAGTCCCTTTGTGACATCAACATGCAGATGAAGGACCCCATGATCACATACAGCTGCATACATAATTTATTGAGTACGACCAACCCTCCCACAGTAACCTTCTCTCTATTAACAAGACAGCCTTGGCTCCCATGACAATTCGGTTCAAACTATTTGTGATTCTACAAAGCCCTTCTTTTAGATGGATACGGTATGTTGGATGGAAACCGCAGTGATCAGGTGATCTGCACCAAATTAACAGGTGCAAGCTGAGTAGCCTGGAGTGTCATGCAGATTTCCACGCATACTACAATAGAGTAGCAGGTGGTACAGAAGATTGCAGTTCAAGTTGATGCCATGAGCTTGGCGATAAATCTATGAACTCAAGACAACTACACTCCTTAACCACAATCACCCAAGGCTGTTTTTTTTCGAAAGATATCTACTTAGATTTTGCCTTTTGGATCAGATTACATTCATGAAATTTAATGAATAGAATTAGTCAATCCCGATTGAGGTCAATTATTTGCTATTCCTTTCATTCTATTTCTGTGCATTGAATCCTGTCTGATAGGATTGAATTCAAGGTAGATAACTTAATCATAAACTGACTACAGATAATTAGTGAGCGGCCTGATCTCCTGGTATTCAGCTGAAGAGGATCTGACATGACATGATTACATTAATGTACAGTGCCTTTGGAAATGATTCAGGCCCCTTTACGTTCTTTATGTTAATCTTTTGTTCTTTAAAAGAATGTATCATTCTTAAAATTGTATATTAGCTTTTTTTACATCAATCTACCCACAGTACCCCATAACAACAAAGAAAACACCTAGTTTGATCTCAGGTGTCTTGTTACCATTCATCATTCTTAAGATGTCTGTGGACAAAGATGGGTGAGTCCAATTCAATTGATTTGACATGATTCAGGAAGGCTCTGATCATTCTATATGAGGTCTCAAATTGCACAGTGCCTGTCAGAGCAAAAACAAGCAAAGAAGGCCAAGGAATTCACTGTAGACCTGCTTCTGTCAAGGCATAGATCTGTGGAAGGTTACAAAAAATAAGTAATGCATTTAATGCTTCCAGGAGAATTTTGGCTGGTTTCAAAATTAGAAACCAGCCAAAAGGTACTTGTTCAGGGAGGTGACGAAGAACCCAATGGCTAACCTAATAACAGAGCTCCAAAGTTTCTCTGCAGAGGGGAGATCCTTCCAGAAGGACAGCCCTCTCTGTAGCTCCTTATGAATCAGCCCTCTAATGTAGAGTGGCTAGAGAGAAGATATTTCTGTGTAAAAGGCATTCGACATGCAGTGGACGTGAGGAAAAATATTATATTGTTTGATCATCATAGAATTTCTGAGGGGAGGAGTGAAGATTACAGTTTGCCAATGCTCCCCATCCAATCTCACAGTTTGACTTGATCTGCAAGGAAGGATAGGAGAAACTGCCCAAATCCAGTTTTGTAAAGTTAATATTTATGAGATATTTTCAATATATTGGCACGAATTTCAAGAAACAATTCTTCTTTTTGTCATTATGGGGTATTGTGTGTAGATTGATGGCACAAAATGTAATCACACAAATGAAGTCCATAGCACATGGAAAGCTGGAAAAGGGAAGGGGTCTGAATACTTCCTAAAAGGTACTATACTTCAATGTGGTTCCACTTCCTCTAACTACATCATTCATTTTGACAGTATAAGACACTAAAACCGAATCTTGATATTATTTGCATTTGCGCATTGCAATGAACGGGGTCCCAAGTTGTAGCGTTTTATCGGAATAAGAAGATTAAAAAAACATACTTTATAGAAACATAGCTAAAAACCCAACCATGTAAGCTGGCATCTAGTATTAATGTACCAATGTTTATAATCCTATCAAAAATTGCACAATTTATTTTTGGTTCTTATCTGCTGGACTAGTTAGAGTAATGAAAGATGATTTAGCCCCTTTGGCCAACTTGCAATGAACAATCTTGACCCTCTTGCACAGAGTTGGTCAGGACAGATGGTCTCTACTTTTAGGATTATTTGAACCTGAGCTTCTTATGCTGCCAGCTTCTCCATCTATATTATCATACCACTGCTAGCCATATCAATAACCAGCTGCATGTGTGTGTGTAGACAGCTGGAAACCACATCCTCACAGTAATTCAATCGTACATGTTGAATCAACTGGGAGAGCCTGTCTGAACTCATTAAGTGAATAAGATCCTTTTCCCTGAATCTCTCACCTGAATAAATACACTCCAGTAATCTCTATATCTCTATAAATTATCTTCAAACATTAGATCTTTCTTAATACTGTCTAAATATGCCTGTAGTTTTCTTATTGTGTTTTTGCACAAACATGTCTGTTTGGATGATTACTTGAATTATAAGGGAATGAGCAGGAACACTGGGGATTGGGAGATTTTGAAAACCAAAAAATATCTAGGAAGTTACTTTCATTTTTGCATCCAGACATCAACATGATTCAATATTTTCCAAATATGTTTTCTTTCATATATGACTTAATATATGTTTTATATTTTACATCCAAAAAAGATGTGACCCACTCAGCTGGATGTGCACATTTATAACTCACACCATGACATTTCAACAAATCATGACACTTCTGCAATAAATGTGTTTTTGAAACACAAAAATATAGCTACCCTTATTTGGAATACATTTTTATAGATTATATTTAACACCGTATTTCCCAATGAACCACACATGAATCTAAACAATGTCGCCCCCTATCATTTGTCAGTGCCGCTTGCACCTGTCTGTCAAGACGTGCAGGCTCCTCCCTTCACCATTTTTTGACTGTAAACATCCTGCTGATTTTAAAAGGACACTGAGCGGGAGGAAGGCTACTGGCGCCATCTTGACTGTTTTAATGAGTACAACAGGGGTAGAATCGCTGGGGAAAATTACATAACCATTGATATTTCTTTTGACAGGGGGTAAAATCGGTAAGTTAAATATATTATATTACATTTAAAAAGAAAAGTGTGCACTTCATGGTGACAAATAAGCATGCACTAAGTCGCTTTATGTAGCGGGGCCCTTCTCTTTGCTACCAGCTAGCACGCCTGCTGCTAGCGGAAAAAAAGTGTCTGCAGTTTTGCATGCGTTCCCAGCATAGGAACTGGCTTGATGGGTTGTGCGCGTTAAAGGATGCATATGCAATTATTAATATTTATCATTGTTCTCTTATTTTGTTTACTTTATTTTTAAAAAAAAATGTATATACTACCCATGTACCTAACTAGCGGAGTAGCTTGCTAATGTAAGCTAACAAACATAGCTGCTCTGTATTGTAGCCTAGCCATTTTCCAAACCCCAAAAGCATGGAGTTGATTTCTTGGGCGACAAGTCCATAAGCTAGTTAGCTAGCCAGTACGTAAACATTAACTAACATAACTGTATATATAATTGTAACTAGTAAACTAGGGTAATACATTATTAAATATTAATTATTCACATGACATCTTGTCATCACACATGCCAAAATACTGTAAAGTAGCGTTGGATCTGATCTTCAATCTAAGGCTACTTTGCATCGTTAGCAAACGTTACGCGTAACCCAGCGTTTGTGTGTAGTACTTGAAATGCGGTCCACAATGTGTAATGCAAAACACATGTTGGGCAGCATAGTTTGTTTCGATTAATTATTCTAGTTTCAGATGTGACATACCATATTAGCTTACTTATTTCCATCGTTCTCTTTCAGGTGCTCTTACCCCCGGCTCATTGAGAGTTAGCAACCAACTGAGGCAATGTTTTACGCCCACTTCGTGCTGTCCAAACGTGGGCCGCTGGCCAAGATCTGGCTAGCGGCACACTGGGACAAGAAGTTGACTAAGGCTCACGTGTTTGAATGCAACCTGGAAAGCAGCGTGGAGAGCATCATTTGTCCTAAGGTAAAATTATGTTAAAAATAAAGAGCGAATTAATGGTTGTATGCGTGTCTCTCATGTGACCATAACCCGCCCAGGAAAGCTTTGCAGTGATCTTACCCAGGAATTTTAGCCCCGTGAAGTGAGCCAGGTGGACGTTAGGATGCAAATGTGTGTATGAATGTCTTATCCTGTAGAGTAAGGAATCTGGTGTGCTTTATAATCGTATTTCCATCTGCAACATCGTGACTTTCCTTTCCCTGAATGCACCTGTGGGTTCATCTTCCAGGTGAAGATGGCGTTGCGGACTTCCGGTCACCTTTTGCTTGGGGTGGTGAGGATCTACAACAGGAAGGCCAAATACCTCCTGGCTGACTGTAACGAAGCCTTCATCAAGATCAAGATGGCTTTCCGGCCAGGTACGTGGCTAGTGTTTTGTCCAGTGGCAGGCGGTCGGTCAGGGGTGTGAGGCCTGTGAACCTGGCTGTGCTGGTAATCCTACCTTTCACTGGCTGTTTTTTGTTTTCTCACCTCTCCGTCTCTGGGCCTTCCAGGTGTGGTCGATCTGCCTGAAGAGAACAGGGAGGCAGCCTACAACGCTATCACATTGCCTGAAGATTTCCATGACTTTGACCAGCCTTTACCTGACCTTGAGTGAGTTCCCTCCCAGTAACAAACTCTGTGCCCTTTCGGGAAGATAAGGGCTCTGTCCCGAGAGCCAAAATGAGAGCACATCCCCATTACTCATCCGTTGATTTCCAGACTGTGGTAATTGACCTTGTCATCATCAAATTAACCACTTGTAAGAAATTTCACGGACGTGCCACTGTTCCCTCAGCTTGTCATTCTCACTGATTTTTTTTTGCCATGGCAACAGCAGTTTATCTGAGGATTGTGGGCAATTTCAGATCAACCAGTGTACAGCCATACAGACTCAGTGTGTGGGTGGAGGGCTGATAAACACCAACTACATTTGTCAACCAGGAGAATAAGAAGGGGTTTAGCATTGACGGATGTCGCCTCGTTCGCGCTTTTTGTGTTTTCCCAAAGGGAACTTTGAGAAATGGGCAGCTCGTATTCCTTCGGGCATTCAGAACTGAGCCTGTTTGCTTATGTTGTAACAGCAAACAAACATTTTGAATTAACAACCGTATTCTCTAATGTGGGTCCTTTTCTCCTCCGAGAGATTAATGGAGATATCCAAGCGGACAGGGGATGGTGTGTCTTACTGTTGGGACCTGGAATTTGACATTGTTTGGCACACGCATCATTATAAAACTCTTATTAACATGTGTGTAGTTGTTTAATAATTCAAAAAAATATCCTGGCCTCACCAGAGCTGCTGTGTGTAGCTTTGGGAGAGCCGAATGTGCATCTTGCCGAAGGCGGCGCATTCTAATACAGTGGAGTTTGACAGCTTATGCCTGTTGAGGCCTCCCCTAATACCTGCTGTGTTTGACCTCAGGGACATAGACGTGGCCCAGCAGTTCACACTGAACCAGAGCCGGGTGGAGGAGATCACCATGAGGGAGGAGGTGGGAAATCTCAGCCTCATGCAGGACAACGACTTCGGTAAGGTGGAGCAGTCCGTCCGTACCTCTGGGTTATGGGTAATGCTGACCTCCTGTTCAGCGCTTCCATTTCCTGAATGGGAGCCATATTGTGTTGGCGTAAATTTGGTTTCTTATTACCGCTGCGCCCTAAACAACGCTGCTTTTTGTCTCTGCTGCCCAGCGGACTTCGGCATGGACGACCGAGAGATGATGAGGGTGGAGGGGGGTTTTGAGGAGGACATCATCCACGGCGTGACCGCCTCTAATTTGCTGCTGGAGGCGGAGCCTGGTCCTGCCCACCTGCCCGACAAGGCCAACCACCTGGAGTACGATGACTTCGGAGACACCATGGAGAATAACGACGGAGGCATGCTGGGTAATGAAGGACGCTGTTTCTGTTGTTTCCTAATCCATGGAATCGCTAACTGGTACAACTGCCAAAAGTTGCGAATATCCTCAAGCTTTTTTGTGGGGAGTTTTTTTTAAATAATTTATCAGATCATTTATTACGATGTTTTCATCCGATTATGTGGCAGTACATTAGGGACCTCAATGCTAAAACCCTGATTTATCTTGTAAATCCTGAGGGATGTCCATTGAAATGGCCTAAGTTGAGTCTTCTTCTGGGTCTGGGAAACCCCAGGCTAGCTGCATTGACTCTATGGTGGTGGGCCTGTGTAAGGGTTTACCTTATTAGCTAATGTACAGAGCTGTTTCACAGAAATGCCTTGACCAGCCACAGTGTGTTTTCCAGGAAATATTAGTATCCGATAGTGTTCAGTTCCCTTTCTGTCTTTCTTGCTAAGTACCGAATGTTTTTTCTTTTCGCTCCCAGAAGGCTTTGGTTCAGCGGTTTAAAGCGTGTTTCTGTTTTGTCCAGTGGATAAGCTGTTGTCCAATGAGGACGGTGGTGGGATCTTCGATGACCCTCCTGCCATCACAGAGAGCGTGATGATGCCCCCAGACCACGGAGACGATGAGGATGATTTCGACAACCTCCAGTCACGTGAGTTCTGCTCCCTGGACTCGAGGCTCTTCTCACTGTCACTTCCTTTACTCAAACGGTTCTCAAACGACCCAAATATCATCATACCTTTATTTCCTAAAGGAACACCTACTGAGACCAAGGTCTCGATTACAGCTGGGCCCTGCGTGTACATGTTTAAACCTAGTTTAGGTTAACTTATAATAAACAAACTGGGGAGGAAAAACCTGACAGGGAACGGACAAAACAAGCAATTACAGATAGCAGAAGACCAAAAAGAATGCTTAAAAGGCAGGTGTTATTCCCTTAGAGGCCTCAGGTTTTAGTGGATATTGGGTCTGGCAAGGACTGTGGGGTCCCTTAGGTTTAACCCTGGGATGGGGCCTTTGCTGAAATCAATATCGATATTACAAATATAGAAGAAATAGTGCTAATACAGATTGAAGGTGAACAGACTTTTTATTTTTTATATTTCCGGTCCCCAGTTAGACCTCAGAACAAAACTTGTTAGCTGTTATATAGTTCAATAACACCTCAGCTTTTGTCAGATCGCAGTTGTATATGAAAATGTTTTCCACTCGCCTGGATCTGCTGTCCTCTGTGAGCCAGTTCAGTCCGAGGTGTTGTGACCTCAGCAAGCACATCCACATAGCCAGCGTCAAACATCCTAATTCCGGTATGTAAAATCACTCCTCCTTGTCATCACGTTACACAGCGGGTCCGGAGAGTCCGGACTCGGGCCCGGCAGAGCCTCTACCAGCCACACAGGACCAGACGGAACAGACCACGCTGGTCCATAACGAGGAGGAGGCCTTCGCCCTGGAGCCTATCGACATCACCGGTGAGACGCTCGGTCGCGCGTTGGCGACCGTAGGAGCAGAGCCCTTTGATCTCTCCCTGTCGGCGTCGATGACGGTTACGCCACATTTCTTTGTCCGCTCAGTGTGAAATGTAATGGAATTAACTGGCTTTACACGCCACTGTCACAGGGCGAATCTCCTCGGCCAAGCGCCGTTAAAATCGAAGTCGCTACACACGTATTGAGCGAGTGCTGTCACATAAGTCTATATTACTGTAGAAATGTAATCAAAAGCACTTCGGTTGTAATAGCTTGTGTCACCTCTGGCATTGAACGCTGATGCAAAGCTGATGAAAGTGTTGAGGGGAAGAAACACCACAGGCACTTGAGCGTTTCTGCGAGTGACAGTCGACTGCAGAGCACGGACTGATGACGACGCTGCTGCTGGCGGAGTCTGTGGCCTCTATTCATTCTGCCAATGTCTCTGCCTTTCAACTCTGACTCTACGTTCTCCGCCTGCGTAGTGAAAGAGACCAAGGCCAAGCGGAAAAGGAAACTGATCGTGGACAATCTGAAGGAGCTGGACAGCAAGACGATCCGCGCGCAGCTCAGCGATTACTCCGACATCGTCACCACGCTGGACCTGGCCCCTCCCACCAAGAAGCTGATGATGTGGAAAGAGACGGGCGGCGTGGAGAAGCTTTTCTCTCTTCCCGCTCAGTCCCTTTGGAACAACCGTCTGCTCAAGGTAACGCAGAGCAATGCCCTTTGAAGTCTATTGTTCGACGGGCAATGTTGGCAGCCCCCCCCTTTGCCGCTCACTTTTCACCCAGATGCCCCCTGGCCGCTCTTGGCCACGACCCCTGCCCTCACACCGCTCACTCTTGACCGAGGTGTGTGCCTGTGTTGCCAGATGTTCACGCGTTGCCTGACCCCACTGGTGCCAGACGAGATGAGGAGGCGGAGGAAGGGCGGCGAGGCCGACAGCCTGGACGAGTTCCTGAAAGACCTAGAGAACCCAGAGGTTCCCCGAGAGGAGGCCCTGTCGGGGAGGGACGTTATCGGTATGTCTCTGTTAAACGCAACACGCACCAAATCTCTCTTGTTTTATTGTTTTCTTTGCAAGGCACTTCTTCACTGTTTGGATAAATAATAGTTCATGAACAGTTCATAAATATAAGCTATGCTGAACTACCTCTAAACAGTATGCTTAAACATTATGGAATTCTCCCAGAATTACAGTTAGGATGAATACTGTAAAGGAAAGACGTTAACTGAAAGTCCTTCAGCGGGCAGCTTTAAAAATAGCTGAAGTATAGCCTCAAGTACACAGACACCATCCCTGCCTTTCAATATGTTGACATATGTAGGGAGGCATTTTGCTCCAAGTGACTATGGCACTCGACTCCATGACAACAGTAACATAGGGGATGTTTGGTTAGGAACCTCCACTGAACAAACTGACACAATTAGCCTGTCAGTTTCAGTGGCGTTATGGCGACCGTGACACTAAATGCACTGGGGAAGAAACACACTTCACCTCAACACGCAACTCCCAGCATGATTCCAATGTGATGGGGAGCTCTAGGAACAGCAGGCACGGTCATGGTTACGACATTGTTTTACACATGGTTACTGCCTTGAGCACTGCAGTCTCTATCTTTGGATGCATTTTATTTTTATTTCGCATCCCACGTAGACCCGACTAGTTGATACGGAAATTCATTGCCAACTTTTTCTTTGATCACGTATCGGCGTGTCGATCAGCTGTTGCAGCCAGAGTGTTAATAAACTATGTTCTCTGGCGCTAAAGAGAAGCGTCCTCTCCCTGCACAGGAATCTCACCAGCAGCTGAACTCCAGGCAGGTTTTACACAAATCGGAAACCGATTTAATTTGAGCCGATTGCAGTATTCTGTATGAAACGCTGGTGCATAAATGCGTTTTGGCGTTTCGTCACGGGGTGTTAACCCCCCCCCCCCAGGTTAAGTTCTCAGAGGTGTCGACACTCACCTGGCTTGTCCCCTCAGACCAGACCATCATGGAGGAACCCAGCGTGCTGCAGGCGTCCACCATGGAGGGCAGCAGAACCACCCTGGATGAGTCGGTCATGCCACCTCCATCCACCCCGCACGGGGTCAAACGCAAGGCCCACGACAAGGAGGCTGCGCTGCCTGTGAGTTACCCTGCTCCCCTGGACACCAGTCATAGTTAAAGATCTGTTAGACGACGACTCTCGTCAAAAACGGTAATCGGACGAATTTGCAGAACAAAAACACATGGAGGGGTCTCTGCGTCCGTGGCAGATGGTCATTTCACAGCTTCAGGCGGCCGTTACGGCAGCCCATAGTGGGGGCTTGAGATTTTGTTTTTCTTTGGATGAATGTACCCAAGTTATTCTGTACGGTTAAGAAGTGTGTAGTGTTTTCTGTCACTGAAGGCAGTCGAAAGGTTACTCCGGGAGGGAGAAATGAATAAAAATGCTGAATTTATAATTGTGGAAAACTCTCCTCTGTTTCCCCTCACCGCTAGATGGGCACTCTGGAGCCCCCGGCAAACCAGTCAGTCCTCTCCATGGCACAAGTGGAGATGCCCCCGGAGGAAAGCCTGAACCTCACACAGCTGGTGCCTGAACTGGACCTCCTGGAGAAGGAGAAGAAGGACAAGGAGGACAGTGAGGAGGAGGAGGTCAGTGCCTTAAAGGCTTTCAAAACAGCTGCAACGGTTTGTTTTTTTTGGCGGTTGATTTATGGTTTAATATGGGTTTGGTCTGTGGTCTAGAACTGGACCCATGCAGGAGAATGGGCCCGTGGGTCTGATGGGAAGAAATGAATTATTCAGTTACTTTCTGTGCCGTTCTTGTGGTAAAACAAGCAGCCGGGCAAGCCAAGTTCAGCCGGTGCACAATACAAAATGGTGCCGTCTTGAGATTCACACCAGGGTTTCCCACATGGAAAGCTGGGTCATTTACCACCACACCACAGAGCTGTACATTCCACAGGTGTCAGTATAGCCTTGTGTGTCTACCCTGACCAAATCCTTGTTTTCCACTGGCTGTTTCAACAGGTAATTCACCATTTGTGAATGACATTGATACAGTTCAACAGACTAACATTTCTTACTACGTTAACCTCCACATGCCTTCTATGGACTGTATGGCATTTGCCACTGGCTGTCTTTTGAACTGGTTTAAAACGTAGGAAACTAATTTGTTTGAAAAAAAATACTGTTGAGTCTTGTAATTGCTCTCTTTTCTTTCTGGACACTCATTCATTCATTCTGTGTTTCTGTGTTCTCCTTCGGCGTGGAAAAACGCTGAGTGTTTTAATGTGAACCAAATTAAGCAGCGTTGCATATGGTCCATTACAAAGAATGTCACAACATTGTGATATTATATATTTAATACTCTGGTTTCTTCTCATCAGATTACTAGCAAGGAGCACGCTGCCATCTCCTCAAAACTTTTTCGGGTTAAACAAAATTGAAGTGTTTGTGTGTTTCTCTGTGTAGGAGGAGGAGGGAGATCCCAACCAAGATCAAGAGGAGAAGAGGTGGAACAAGAGGACCCAGCAGATGCTACATGGCCTTCAGGTAAACCAGGACATGCACATCAGGGGAGCCGTTCTGTTCCTCAGCCAAACAACGCAACACAAACAACTAGGCTAATATTATGTAAAAGATGAGTCAATGTGCAAACACTACAAGAATCCATTGCCATCATGAAAAATGGGAACATTGCAGTATTCTGATAATACAAGGATTTTACCACATGAAAGCATTTCATCTTTATCTGGTCATACTGACTGGAAGGACTGGCTTCAGTCTTCTGTCTGGACCGCGGGTGTCTATTCAGACCGCCCTCGGTGGGGTTGGTAGATCAGTCAAACTCTCTGTCCTATCCGCAGCGTGTCATGGCTAAGACCGGAGCGGAGCAGGTCAGCTTATTGGAGCTGTGCAAGAACAACAACAAGAAGCAAGCAGCTGCTAAGTTCTACAGCTTCCTGGTTCTGAAGAAACAGCAGGCTATTGAGCTGAACCAGGCCGAGCCTTACAGTGACATTATCGCTACAGCCGGACCACGATTCCACCTCGTTTAGAAGCTAGCAGACAACCAAATGACACCCTGTTATCTGTATAGTGCAAAGCTATTGATCAGGGCATTATGTGACCCCCAATAGAGCCCTGGTCAAAAGTTTTGCACTGTATCTGAAATAGGGTCCCATTCGGTAAAAGCTTTTTTCCTTTTTTATTTACTGGTGATTTTGTTGGTTCATTTTTATTTGTTATTTTGGGCCTTTTTTGGGTCGGATGATAACTTTTAAAAAGGATTTTACTGTACCTGCCACCGATGGAATCATGCTGTGTTTTTGTTTTTCTTCAAAGTGAGGAGGAATGCATATATTGAGTATATTTATATTTCGGTAACATCATTGTTATTTTTCAACATACAATTTTACTTTGCACCCGCAGTGTTTTTCTTCCTTCAGTTTATTTGTATTTTGTTAATGTATCAGTTCTGTGGTTAGTCTAATTCAACTGACACATTTTTCCCAAAAGAAAACACTTCACGGCTTTTAATCTCAGATGCAAATCAAGAAACCCCCAAATGTATAATGTACTTCTGTGTTACCTGCTGTGTGAAGGTACTGGTATATCATGAAAGACATTGAATACGCTCTGATCACCTCAAATGTTCTTACTCATTGCACTTGACATAAAGGTTAATGAAAATGCCATTTAATTCTTTAGAAAGGTTAGCTGTTTTGGTGGATGACCTGGCTATTGAAATTAGCATTGAATTGCTATTTTAGGTTTATAATCATGGCAATTTATTAATGTTGCATCTTCAAAAAAAGGTATACCTCCTGTTCCGGGGATGGGGGGGGTGGTTGCAACAAGTAATTAGACTATGGTTTCTGTTACAAAGTTGGTTATCCCATGTTTTAGTCTATGGTTAACTAGTTGTGATACGTCTGTAATGAATTTGAAATAAAAGTGTTTTAATTACTTAGTTACACTGGCTCAGAGTCCGTTGATTAACTGCAAGATAAGGTTCGCTGGCTAGCAGTCCAAAAATAGCTTTTTCTAAAAATAAAGATTTCAAATGGAAACCGTACACTTGAGTCGCGTTGTGATTATACAACTTTCACGTTTAACATTAGTGAGGCATAGTACCAGCCGGTCAAATGGGACATGTTAAGAATCGTTCCTGTAAACATACTGTATTCATTAAATACACCACAAGTACAGTACGAAATCTTTGACGCTAATCGTATTGTCGCAAGTCGAATGGAAAGAGGTCATTAATATTCACCCCATATAATGTTATATGCATACTGCAAAAACGCGTTAAACTTTCGGAAATACTAATTACTGTCCATTAACCCGAGGGCAGAAAGACGCTGCACTGATTAACCGGAACTGTGTCACCGTCTCTTTCCTCCCCCTTTCCCGTGTTTCAGCATGACTTCTCGCAAGGAATCAATGTCGACCCCAACAGCACCGATGGCTTCCACGTCTACAGGGGCAACTTTGGATTCTCCTGTTAAGCAAATCCAAATAGAGGGACTGGTGAGTTACGACTAGAAACCTTTTTGGACAGTTTGGGGTGCTGTGAGAATGTATATTCCGGCTCAAATATGTGAGCATGCTAGCTAGCGTTAGCATAATGGCGGACAAATGAGCATAGTCCGTATGAAATGTGTCCTTACTGTAAAATTTGATTTCTAAGATCCCTCTCGTTACATTTATTTTTTACAACATCAAACCGATCTACAGAATGGCAGATGACACTAAATAAGCTTAGTTAACTCAGTTTAGAGACGATTGGTTAAGTGACGTTACAACCTTCCATATTGCTTCACTAAAAAGGAAGACAGTAACAGTAAGAACATATCGCAGTTTGTTGCTGAAACAAACAAAGAAAAAAATCTGAAAAAACGCAAAGTAAATGGAAAAACAGACTGACTAATTTGCATTCGGCTTTAATTAACTATTGATTAATAATAAAATGTTTGGCCAACAGGGGGCAACATTGTTTCACCAGTTGTTGCTGGCTATCATCTTCATCCATCTGCAGTAGAAATGAAGAATCCCTTTTTTCTGTTTAATCATATTCTAACAGAGAAAGAGGAGGACCTTGACAGTGCAGCCGTTGCTTGGATAAAATTGTATTATGCTCATTAAAACTGCAGAAAAGCTAGAGGACTAGAACTTTAGTGAAAATACTTTGTATGGTTGAGTGCTTGGCTGAGGCTAGAAGATTTTGTAAGGATAAATATGGACTTATTTCCGGCTATTTAATTGGCTGTGTCTGTATTCCAAATGGCTACAAGTGCTCTCTCCTCTCTGCTGTACATAATTTTTTGAGCCATGGTCTGAAATGTACTGGAAATGTAGTAGGTTGCCAGTTGTGTCGCTGGACTGTGCGTCTTTAAAACGCACCTCATAGCTCATGACACCGCCACATAACATTCGTCTTTTTTATGGACACCGAGCGAAATGGTGTATCACTGTTTTTGCAATTACTTTGTGAATAAGACGCTCTCCTCCAGGTAGACTGGCAGTCAGGAATGCATACATCTCTTTTCGGTTCTAAAGTTTGTCTTGCAGCACCAAAGTTATCGGAACCCTTTTAACACTATGCCTACATCCCAAATCGCACCGTATCCACTGGAGCCCTGCTACCGTCCAGGGTCCATGGGTTGTGTAGGGCAGAGGGCGTCCCTGGAAACACGGCCATCGAGGCAGGTAGTTGCTATTTCGTTGCGTCATGTCAACTGTTAGATGAGCGGCCTTAGGGAGGCCCACAGCAGCATGGTTGGGTTTGATCCTCTTATGTAGGGGGATGGAATATTGGAAAGGCACTTGAAGGTAGGACACTTTCATATAGTTGCTAAGCACCAGAGGGTGTGCAGTTGTTTCTCTGCAGTGTGCAAGAGTCTCTGAAGCTTTGAACGGATACAGTGAACACACCTTTCTTGTAGATTAGCCGAGGTTCCAGGCAGTGGTGTTGGTGAGGGATAATGCCCAGACTCCATATTAGCACACATCTGTTTTAGCGGCGGCTTTGTGTCTTCCTGTGTTGCCTTGGAGTCTCAGCAGAATGTCTGCAACCAGTAGTTTACTGTGATGCCCGGCCTGACCGGTAGTTTACTGTGACGCCCGGCCTGACCGGTAGTTCTCTGTGACGCCCGGCCTGACCGGTAGTTCTCTGTGACGCCCGGCCCGACCGGTAGTTCTCTGTGCCGCCCGGCCCGACCGGTAGTTCACTGTGACGCCAGGCCCGAACGGTAGTTCACTGTGACGCCAGGCCCGGCCGGTAGCAATATCCAGCAGGTAGTTTATTGTGACTACACCCCAGCGGTGAAGACCGTAGTGGCTTTATAGACTTTCACTGGCAACTGTAGATCAGTTATCTACTTTCAGGTGCCTCCTCATAATAGATTATGCGGACTAATGTCCAGGCTATCCCGGGCTAGCTCTGGCATTGGTGCATTACCACCACAATGTATTCTGGTATCTCTTAGGGGGCAACGTGATTTACAGCTTGGAATTGAAGATGGAAGCCAGGAGGGTTTCTTCCCGCAATTGATTTTTGCTCGATGCAATTTTAAGCTTGTTGATTTACAATTTAGTGTCCACATATAAATGTCTTTTTTCCACACGAGATGCACCTCACCAGCCCATTGAGGATGATCGATCTGAACGGTAGAGGAGCATACCTTAAAGTCCACCAGGCTTTACTCTCAATGCCTAATGGTATTTGCAGAGGTTAAAGTTCTATCACAGCGACCGATCTTCCTCATATGGACTCTGGAGAGGTCGTTTTTATTTATTTTTCTTAATAAAAATGAAATCCTATAGAAAGTTGTGAAATTATTCTGTGGGGATTTGTTTGTTTATTCGGATCGTCATTAGCTCCCGACAAAGCGATGCCGACTCAACATGGGGTCCACACCAAATAACAGAACAGAACAGTTCTATTGACAGAGCGGAGCTATCCCACAAATTGGGGTGCATAGCCTAATATTGTCTGTTCTACAAAATGTCGTCTGTTTGGCTTTGTGCACTGATCTGGTGTGTGACCAAGTTGCCAGCACTCTGATGTTCAGATGAATGGGGTTAAACGGTTGTTGGTGGCAGGTGACTGCTGTAGTTCATTCAAAGCCCATACTTACTCATTCAGGATGTAGTGTTCCGTGGCAGTTGTTTCGCTGTGTGGTTTTAATTTAGTCATGATAACGCTACTACGTAGCGCCGTGGACGCCAGGCGTTTGTTGTTAGCTTTAGAAACTGATATTGTAGAAAGTATTTTTTATTTCAGGAATACCGTATATTATATATTTCATTATGCACTGATACTTTTTTTTGATCATGTATTTGTTTTAGGTCTTTTTACATGTTCTTAACCTGACTCAGTTACATAAAGGTAAATACAATTCTCCACACAGTCTCTGTGCTACGCAGAGTCCACAGGTTGAAGATTGTGTTGATGGATTTAGATCCGGGCTGAATCACCTCAGATCAGATCACCTAATCACACCAGGCTTCTATGCCCTGTCATAGGATTGACTATAACAGTAAAAGGTCACACAGTAAAAACATGTCATGTAGTCGCCAATGATCTGTCTTCTGGCTTGTAATCTGTGTCATTGTCCAGTGGGGTAGAGTGAAATACGCTGTTGTTTAGAATGACATACAGGGAACACGTTTCGGAGCCGACGGCTTTGAAGTGTAGCATCGGCCACTTGTGATTCGTACCTCATAGGGCATGCTGAGTGAGATCTGTACAGGCGCGCAGAGCTTCTGGAGCCACTGGATCTTTTGGCACAACTAGGCACAACTGGGTTGTTCACCGGCCAGCTGCTTATTTTGCGCCGGTTGATTAAGAAGTTAATTTGCAAATTGACCTCCAGACAGCAATTTTCTGTAGATGGATTGTGTTTGAATATTTTTGGTGACTGGTATGTTCCAACCACATTGCTTTTCTCCATAGATAATGTGTACCGGAGCCATTGACTGCCGGATCACTTCTCACAGCTCTCCGCTGATCCTGGTTTTTATTTATGAAACTCTGTACTGGGAGCAGGCAGGTCAATGTGTTTGTATGAGCACAAAGAAATGTAGATGCACCTGAAACTGCTGTTAAGGCCAAAGCCTTTCACTGGTGACCCAAGTGTCCCGTCCAGACATGGACCTGTCGGGAATCCAGCTGTGTTGAGATGCCCCGTTTTTGAGAAGAATGGGAATGTCCATGCCATGATAGCTAATGGATGAGTCCACAGCGGGGTCTTTAATATGATCCGTGCCCTTTTTCTTTTTAGACAAAGCCATTTGCGGTAATGCTGGGGTGAACTCCATTAGGTGTCATGACAGGGTTCATTTGATTGGCTTGTCTGGGTTGGCTGTGAGCTAGCCCGGTCTCTAGAACATCCTCATCTTCAGGTCTTCGTACAGAGGAGGGGGGGGTCTGTTTGAAGGGGCTCCCTTTTATCTATGGAGCGCTGTTGTTAATGAGTACTGAATGAGTTACTGTAATTCTTTATATGGTCCTGTGTCGTACTGTAAGAGTTACTGTAATTCTTCATATGGCCCTGTTTCGTACATGCAGCTCTGTTGTGATATCAGCCTACGTGTTGCTGGGCGTAAATCATGTTATCCCTGGACAGATTGAGCCTTGTCGCCAATATTTCAGGCCAGCGGTGTCCTATGGGTGGATGGTGGTGGCGACGGCGTCGTTGGTGTTGTTGAACAAGCAGTGGTGTCAAGTGGCCTGGCGGCTTCATCCCAAATGGCTCCCTTGCCCCTACACGCGTGTTTCCGAGGTAGCGAGCACGGTGGTTCTCCGTTTGGGACGCGACCTGTGAACGTTGTCCACGCGTTGTTATTTATGTTTCCGATCTCGACCCAGCCGCCCGCTGCTCTTATCAACGTGATTTATTAGAAACTCCCCGGCTTTTTGTTTCCTGCTCTTTACTCTTGTTTATTCACACAGCGGCGTCCTTATTTGTCACTTTTTTCATCCCGTCTCCGTCTGTGGCCCAGGTGGTTTGCTGTCATGTGTGGCCTCAAGGCCCCGGTCAGAAGTAGTGAGCTACGTAGGGAGTAGGGTGCCATTTGGGAGACCACCACAGAACTGGAGCCGTGGTAGGCTTGTGCCTGTCGCGTGCCGTCTGGAGCCG
>JACXGJ010006197.1:0-35516 GCA_016801105.1 Esox niger
CTCCTCCCTCTCCATACCCTTACTCTCCCACTCTCCTATATCTCATCTCTCTCCTCCCTCTCCATACCCTTACTCTCCCACTCTCCTATATCTCATCTCTCTCCTCCCTCTCCATACCCTTACTCTCCCACTCTCCTATATCTCAGTCTCTCTCATCACTCATTCCTGAAGACATCTGCATCAGCAAGAGAAGTCTGACGAGTTTCCTCTTTAACATGTTGTGTTTTCATGGGCACATGAGACCATATAAATGGGAAATGTCTACTGCCAAAAAACAAGGACATCATTGTCTTAAGAATAAGAGGATCCATTAGTCTGAAAGACAGAAACAAAATCCAAAAAGACAGACAGGCTTACAAACAAACTGGAAGAGAGACAGACAGACAGACAGATGAGACAATGATGAAGAGTTGGGAGAATGGGTGGATATGAATTGCAGGAGGACACAGAGGAAGAGGGGAGTGTTCCAGGCTTATCTGTGAAATTTACATTACTGCGCAGGGAGTATTCATTATTTATACTTTTTTTTATGTCAGAGCCCTAGTTCAATAGAAACGTGGGCGGTCCCTTCAGTATCCCTTATTTATGAACGCTCCACTCTGTTTGTCTTGGTTATAAATCCAATGAAAGGGTAAAGAGAAGAGGGGAAGTGGGAAGGATTAGTGGGAAGGAAGAAAAGTCTTGAGAGATGAATCTAGAGCTATACTCAAGCAAACACACCACTTCATTGACTCAGCCATTGGTTTATTTCACTCAAGGACTAAAGAGGAAATGTTCTCTTTTGTTAGCTCTGGCATATTTGAATTGATTTGCTGAGTCATTTTTGCAGTCCCACTGTCAATCACACAGCTAGAGAATCAAGGAGAGTGGTGTTTTGTGACAGTTATGGCACATCCTCAAACAAACTGGTATAGGTTAGATGTAATCTCATAGCAAAGCAGGTACGAAACGAATGAATCACTGAATAGTCTCAGTACAGGTTGGTGAGAGGGTTGCCTAGGGGATTTAAGTATCCTTGCTTCTCAAATGTAACAGTGGATGATCTTGCGACACAGTTGCAGCTACACGTTGACAACTTCAGTCGTTCACTCTGACAGACACACTAGCTTAAAAAAGGGAATCACGCCCATACGATCGAGAAGTGGTGCGCTGGACTGCAGAAGATGCTTCCTCATAAATAAGTTGATATACTCAAACCCTTCCTTTTCAACGTTTTTGGAAAGGAAAGAAAAAGATGCAGTGGTCTCTTAATTTTTTCCAGAGCTGTAAATTAAAATGTGGGCAAAATGCTTGAAGCAAAACACTTGTCAATGGAATGTGGAAAATGCTGCTTGTAATGTGACAGAAAGTTCTGAAAACAAGGTAATTCAGAAGAAACATCTGAACAACAATAATATTCTTGTTTTGAGATATACATTTTTTTATTGTCTAAGAATCTAAGTTGAATTTGACTGAAATATAAAATGTCGGACTGTGACACCGGGGGAATAACTTTTCAACAAAGAAGTTGTTGCCCGGCTGCCGTTTGAACAGGCGTCGACATAGTCAACACCCTGAACAAGATGCACAACACACCTAGTGCAGTAAACTAGCAGTCTGCCAGGCAACACTCACCCTTTGCTGGCAGGCAACCCAAGCTGGTTTGTAAAGCAGATGAAGACTTGGCGCATGACCTGGTCCTTTGGGTTTCGTGTCTACATGTCAATACATGGTGCAGGGCATGTACTGTAATTATCATGTATGACCACAGAAAACTGGAAATGTCTAGGACGGGAATAATGCAATATCAGTCATATTATTTATTCAGAGTACTAGAATTAAACTGTTTGAGAAGGTTTATTACCAAATAAATTTACCTAAACATTGTTGTCAGTACAACAGATCAACATAGCTACTGTAGCTGTTAAATCTGTGCTCTGGAAAATGTGGAACATGGGATAAACATGCATTTTATGGTATGTTTTCAGCTCTGACCAAATGCATATTTCTCATTTGAAACATACTTTTTTATAAGAGGGTAGGTTTCTGTCTGGGCCATTGACTTTCTCTCAGGAAACAGTAGAAATAGCTGTGTTGTGTAGTGAGGGAGTGTATAGAATAATCTCAGGCTTTATCAGTGGCTTTTCAAAATGGAGGGTACAAAAACATTCACAAACTCGATATGCAGAGATTCGTTTCTGACAGGCTACATCCATCAAAGGGTCACCTTTACGTGCTTCTAATAAATTGCCTTGTCCCTTTTCCTCATCTTTCTATTGGTGGAGAATTTGCTTTTGGGTGGATAGTATTGCGTGTTCTTTCTTTTGGTCACCTCTAAACAAAGTTACATTTTCATTGGCAAGCAGATAAAGATTGTAATGTGCAGGCTACCTTAGATTTCACTGCTGTTCCTTGTCCCTTCATGACAAGTTTCAAGATGGCACTTGTTGTCTTTTCATCCCTTTATTCTCCATTTGGTAGATAACACATAATTAAGGGGCATTTGATTCAGAGATTCTTATGTGTGTAAGCGGAGGGAGGGTTGATTACTTTATTTGGGAAAGTAATAGATACAGACTAATGTTCCAAAGAATTAATTAATTGTCTGATCAGCTCCAAGAAAAGATACATTTGGGAATGAAGACTTTGGCAAGCCTCCCTCATCAATTGAGTGGCTGAATTTGGCCCCTCTTCTTTTCACGACAACTTAGCAAATTTTCAACTTGACTCTGTGTCCCCACGGAATCTGTGGCTGTGACACAGAGATTAGAGTGAAAGGTCACTGCAATGAGATGCTTTGGAGGGCAGAGCCCTTTATCAGCCGTATGGCTTCAGTAAAACACACCCTGGTTCTTATTCAAGCGACATAGGACCTGCATAACACGTTCAGAACATAGTCATAAGCAGCAGCACGAATCACACGCTTGACCGCCGTTCACTCATATGCCAACAAACATTGGCCATCTTGGCAAATTGTTTATGTTTGTAAAGATTTTGTAACACATTTATAACTGCAACATGAAACGTCAGCGTTTGCCTTTATAAACCTGTGTGCCACACAACATGTCTACAACTATTTATCCTAATTGTTGTGGTGCTGCGGAGAACAGAACATCGAGGCGAACATTATCCGCTTGTAGCATCTAAACATAGACTAAATTATGAATACAGTTGTTGTTGATGTTGCTATTGTTTTGCAAGAGGAAAATATTCAGATGTTACATATTTTATTCAGTGTCAACAACTTGTATTGTTTACAGTACTTTAGTACGCGCAGCATGAAAGCTCTCTCAGAGTGTCTCTCCCTGTGTTTGCATTAAACTCCCTTTCTAACTGCTATTTTTGTATGGTAATTTTATTAAAGTACTCTTTGGAGTGAAATCTTTTAGGTTCTAATCAACAGCCCCTCTTCGCAAAACATCTCCATAATATAAACAACACATTTTAAATATTAAAAAAATGTGTTAATTTATGTAGCAGAAAACTGTAATCAACCATCCTCGATGACTATCCAACACAATACTTTCCACAAGATTAATTAGTAATTTCCCATAAATTGAATTGTAAGAGTGTGTGTAGATCATCCACGCAGAGGTTTTTGCAGACATTTGCAACCATTCCCTCACCCACCAGGGGCAGTTCCCAGAAGGTTGACCCCACCCACCAGGGGCAGTTCCCAGAAGGTTGTCCCCACCCACTAGGGGTAGTTCTCTGAAGTTTGTCCCCACCTGCTTGAAGATGTCATTCCCCATCCGGTCGTTCCAGTAATTAAACATGCCAAGGTGACCCAGCTAAAACACAAGTGCCCAGGCGCCCTCACTTCAGTCAGAGTGTGCTTTGAGAGGCTAGTCAAGGACCACTACCTTCATCATACCCACCACTCTGTAGACATTGCTATTTACATACAGTCCCAGTGGAGCCAGAAATGATGCCGTCACCACAGCACTTCTGCTCACAGCTCATTCCCTCCTGAACAAGATGGACAACCATGTTAGAATGCTGTTCACTGACCACTGCATTGCCTTCGGTGTCCTGCCCTCACAGCACTCTAGTGTCTCCTTTAGGGGGCCTTGGGTGCCTGCCAAAGCCGAGGTCATCAGATGAGTGAGCGTGCTGTCACACGTCGACCCAGAAGACTTCTTGGTTGGACACGTTGTGGGAATAGGCAGAATGTCTTGGCACTGGCGTTGCAGAGAAAGTATTTCTGTGATCTTCTGGTGTGACAATGTAGAGTTGCCAGTTTTCTGTGACAGTATACCACCCAATCACCCGCAGACAACGCTATTTGCTCTATACAACCCAATTTGATATTTGCCTGCATACTGTCATTAGAAATTGGACAGAAAACCACCCCATCTAGTAACACTGCACTCATTACTCTATGTCCCTCTGCATAAGACTGCCTATTAGATGACTTTAATATTATCCCAATTCAGCTTGGAGTTATTTCCAAAACACACACGGACATGACAAAACTGAGAAAAATGTGTCACTTTTGTCTAAATGATACAGCTCAATCCATCACCCCTATTTCAACAGATGCCATCTAGGAAGAATGGGAGAATACATTCATATCTTTTCAGTCAACAACAGATATTGTCTTACACAATTCAAGATCCGACTCAGGGAGCACTATTCTACAACCAAATTACATGTTATGATCATTCCTGAAAGCTCTTCTGTTTGTAATGAATGTCAAACTGCAAGCAGTGTAGAGGACACCACTGATCTAAGCTCCACAGCTACAGGCCAGGAGTATTACTGATTGTCTCAGACATCCTTGAGACTCTGCTTGACCCAGACCTACTGTTGATTATCGTGGGAGTTTCAGAGGCTCTGAACAGATTAACAGAGCTTCAACGGAAAATGATTTCTTACAGTTCCATGTTTTTTTTTTAATACTTCAAGTTTATCAGTGTGCACATATCCAAGGACCACAATATTCCAACCACGCTGACACTAAGACGGCTGAAGAAATTAGACAATTAGTCCCAGAGGAACAGAAACTAACCCTAACTATTCAACAGATTCACCATTGAGATTATACTTTCATTGCATCACTTTATTTTATGGCAACTACACTACCACCTGGGACACATGAACTCTACAATAAAAGGTCCCTGGAGTTTCCTTAAATTGAAACTCTGGGGGAACCCTAAAGGTTCTCAGAAGGACCATTTAGGGGTGACCATTGAGGGGGTGTTCTTCATCAAAAGAGTCTTTTAGGAACTAGTTCCAGAAGTACGAGTGTAGGTTTTTCCCTTGCTAACTTATAGAGGTACCCGTGTAGTTCAGTAAAGAACCCTGAGAGGATCCCTCTCCTTTTAGAGTGTCTCTTCAAAGCGTTGTGAGGTCAGTCAAATGCACACCCGGGGACACCCCGACTCTCCAGGATATTTACTCCTCACGACGCCGCGGAAAGACCACATTGATCATCAATGGAGCTCAGCCGCTCATGCCACATTAGCTTAATGGCTGGCGCGAGTGAGACGGGGGTGAACAAATAGAGGGTGAAGGGAGAAAGCAAGAGGCAGTGATAGCACCAAGGCTACTTGGGTTTCAGAACCTGTGCTGGCTATAAGATTTCAGACAAAATATGGTGTTTATCTTGGATGGTGTACCTGAGAGAAGATAGATAGCTAATCCAGCCAGCATGCTAGACTAGTTGCTTACACTCAACTGAAGATGTGTACCACCAAACCAAGATTGCATACACGCTGTCTTTTTCCAGTTGAATCAAGGAGCAGATGTAATCAAAGCAAATGTAGCACATATTTGCCTAGTTTCTGTAAAGAAAAATCTCCAGCTCTGTATTTGCAACACACACCTCCAGCACAAATAGCATCTGTGCTACTGGCTGTTTTAACATCTTATTAGCCATTCATGAATGACATTGACACAATAACTATCAATATAGGTGATAATAACTCACTTTTTCATCAAATGAAAAGACTAGAGAATCATGTAGCCAGCAAAGTTTTTGTCTGTCCTGAACAAATCCTAAGGCGTAATTAGTTTTGACTGTGACAGGAGTCAAACGTGGGACTTGTTCTGGAGTCTGCATCTCTAATCACTACGCCATTTAACAAGGAATAGTAGATCAGTCAGTCAGTCACTCACCCAACTCACTCAGTAAGAGACGTTCACACTTCTAGGCCAGCTCCGATTAAAGTGGTCCGGCAAAACTGTCCATGCTTTTTGTAATACGGGGAGTTTGAGGAAACGAAAACTGTAGTGACAAAATCACCAGTTCCAAGGAGCTCCATAGGCCTCCACTTCCTGACCACTGGTCTCCCTCTCCAGCTGGGAAAGGAACATTACAGATTCATATATCCATTAGGCAATTTAGCTCCCTGTCTCTCTTTGATTACATTATGCACTTTCCCGTTAACCACATTCTGACGGAACAACAACTTAATGCATGGTCTGTTGGGTGCTTATGGTCTGGTAATCTACTCCATATCATCTTGCTAACTTCATGAATCCTGCATTGCATTAGTGAACCCCCACCTTTTCTTGGGTTATGGTTAAAGCCTGACAGTACCTAGGGAGAGTCTGTATAGATAGACTGACAAATACTTCACTACCTGTCTTTTTATGGAATGCATGTCATAACACATTGAAATGTTTTGTTTCACTACTTGGTGATTTCAACTATCATGGTGTATCCTGGCATGAACGCTGGTCATGCAGATGAATCTGAATAAATCAATCTAAGGGGAAAACATTAGGCATGCCAAAATCAAATGTTGGTTTTATTAACAAGAAGAAACAAAGCACTGGTAAGCTTTGCAAGTGAAAATGGAAGATCTCTACAGTGGATGACCAAAAAATGCTCACCATAATAAGGAAGAAACCACAAAGACCTGTCAGACAGATCAGGAACACTCTCCAGGAGTCAGGTGTGGAAGTGTCAGGCCCTAACATTCACAGAAGACTTCAGATCACGAACACTCACCAGGAGTCAGGCGTGGAAGTGTCAGACCAACTAATACTATCTGTGATATAGATGGAGGGAGTGTTATTGGCCAGGTATGGCTGCCACTGAAACTGGCTCACTGTTCTTTATTGATGATTTAACTGGCTGTCACTAGAACTGGCCCACTGTTCTTCCATGATGATTTAACTGGCTGCCACTAGAACTGGCCCACTGTTCTTCCATGATGATTGAACTGGCTGCCACTAGAACTGGCCCACTGTTCTTCCATGATGATTGAACTGGCTGCCACTAGAACTGGCCCACTGTTCTTCCTTAATGATTTAAGTGGCTGCCACTAGAACTGGCCCACTGTTCTTCCATGATGATTTAACTGGCTGCCACTAGAACTGGCCTACCATTCTTCCATGATTATTGAACCGGCTGCCACTAGAACTGTCCCACTGTTCTTCCTTGGTAATTGAACTGGCTGCCACTAGAACTGGCCCACTGTTCTTCCATGATGATTTAACTGGCTGCCACTAGAACTGGCCCACTGTTCTTCCTTGGTAATTGAACTGGCTGCCACTAGAACTGGCCCACTGTTCTTCCTTGGTGATTGAACTGGCTGCCACTAGAACTGGCCCACTGTTATTCCTTGGTAATTGAAATTCCACCGATGCATCTGAGCTCAATTGGGAGTGCCATGGTGTCACGATTCCACCTGGGAGCCCGTCCCTTGCAGGGACATCCCCGCTTCGTCACTGTTTGTCAACGGCCTTCTGGCTGCCATCATCCTGTTTCTCTTCTGCACATGAACACACCCAGACTGTCTTGTCTTATTGTGCACACCTGTTCCCAACTCCCTCATTGCCATGTGTGGATATAGGCCTCCCTAGACCCTGTGTTTTTGTCCAGTGTTATGTCTGAGCTGTTGAGAATAGTTACGTGTTTGTCTAGAGGTTTTTGCCTAGGGCAAACACTTGTTTATTTTGATTTTGTGCCTGTTTGGTGGTCTTTGTAAATTACCTTCAGCACGCACTGTATTTGAAGGACTTTTGGCATGAATTAAAACAATGTTTTTAACAGCACTTCTGGTTCTTGCCTACGCACACAGTGACACATGGCAGAGTCTGAATGCTTCTGTACTGTCCATGAGATATTTCACGGCACGATTTGGCATGATTTCTAAAAACGGCCTCTGCTTGGTCATTATCAGATATTGTGTGTAGTTTGATGACAATTCTTTTTGTATTCATTTGAAATTAAGTCACTGATAAAAAAACAAAATGTAGAGAAAGTGAAGGGTCTGAATGTGTCTACAATAGCCTATATATTTGAGTATTATCAATATTTATTAAACACTTCATACTCACAAGCACTCCAATAATATTCCAATAAACAAGCTCATCCCTCCCAGACAGAGACATTACTGGAAAATCATAACTAGGACAGTTACTGAAAAAAATCATCCACCTCCAGGCCATCAGACTGTTAAACTAACAGCTTCGACCTCAAGGCCATTAGGCTGTTAAACTAACAGCTTATACCCCCAGGTCATCAGACTGTTAAACTAACTGCCTGCTGTATCATGCACTTTGTCAACAATGGTCACTTTCCATTTATTATGTGCACTTGATTTATTCTTTTGGATTGTATTTTGTCATGGGTAAATTCACTTCCTATCTTCCTATCTGTCTCTCATATGGCTGCAGAAGATGTACAAGTTGGGACACTGTCAAATGTAAAGCACAGAATGCAATGATGTGAAAATCATTTAACTTTCTATAATCAATAGAAAATAGTACCAAAACAACATATCAAATGCTGAAACTGAGAATTGTTATTGTTTCTTGGAAAATACATGCTCAATTATATTGCTAAAGCTAGGAGGACACCAACAATAGACATCCCCACAGTAACAACACTAAGAACAGTAATGACCATCATTATCTGAAAGACGTAGCAACAATAAAAAACATTGAGGTGAACAGGTGAATACATAAATAATAAATACAATTTAACAGTTCACAGCAGGTTAAAGGTTATCCCTTATTTTGTGGAACTCCCGAGGAAGCGTCCAGCTGGGGGGGCTGTGTTTCCCTCCCCAAGAGCACCGGCATCTTTTCATCATCGAACAGCGTGGTGATTGGTGGCATAAGTGTTTCAAATTCATTTAAGTGTGAGGATCTCATCATCCATGCTACATTATATCATTGAAAGATTTAGAGAATCTGGAGCAATCTCTGCGCGCAAGAGACAAGGGCCACAACCAATATTGGATGGCCGTGATCTTCGGGGCCCTCTGGCGGCATTGCATTAAAAACAGACACAATTCTGTAGTGGACGTCACTGCATGGGCTCAGGAACACTTGAGAAAACCACTGTCTATGAACACAGTACTTCATAGCATTCACAAATGCAAGTTACAACTCTACCACGCAAAGAAGAAACCATATATAAACCACATCCAGAAATGCTACAGCTGTCTCTGGGCCTGAGCTCATTTTAGATGGAATGACGTGAAGTGGAAAACTGTCCTGTGGTCTGACAAATCACAATTTGAGAATATTTCAGGAATCATGAACTAGTCCGCTGGGCTAGATAGGAGAGGAGAGGGACCATCTAGCTTGTTATCTGTGCCCAGTTCAAAAGCCAGCGATCATTATGGTATGCGGGTGCATTAGTGCAGATGGCATGGATGACCGTAAAGGCACCATTAATGCTGACCAATGTACACAGGTTTTGCAGCAACGTATGCTGCCATCCAGGCGATGTCTTTTTCCGGCAAGGCCTGTAAATTTCATCAAGACAATGCCAAACCACATTCTGCATATATCACAACAGCATGGCCCTGTAGCAAATGAGTCCGGGTGCTAAACTGGCCTGACCTGTCCCCTGCTGAAAACATTTGGCACATTATGAACCGAACAATACGACAAAGGAGACCCAAAACTGTTGAGCAGCTGCAATCCTATTCCAAGCTAGAATGGGAATATATTTAACTTTCAAAACTACAGCAATTGGTGTCCTCAGTGCCTAAATGCTTAAAAGGAATTGTTAAAAGGAAAGGTGATGCAACAAAGTGGTAAACACTGTGTTCCCTGTATTTTTCCAAAAACAATAACATTTTGCTGTTTCAACATTTGATATGTTGTTGTTGAACTGTTTTCAATTAAATATAGGGATGAATGATTTGCACAACATTTGATTGCATTCTGTTTTTATTTGAATTTTACATTGCGTCCCAACAAACTCCTCCAGTATTGCTTTTCTCGATTCACTGCACCACTTGTGACTTTGATCTGTGTATCACAGGTCATAACTAGTGAACTAGTCTTCCATTTGGGACACGCCCAAGGATATCTCTCAGGACTCAGGTGTGTCGTTAACTGTAGACTGTCATCACCACCAAACATACACTGACCAACTGTACACTGTATGTAGCCATAACGCTGATACCACCATACCATAATATGTCTTGATAATCTTATTGATCTTTCTCCGAGTTCTATAATTTGAAGGAGATTGCACTCTTTGACAATCTATTGCACTTTGTTCAAGATGTCATCACCGTGAGGTAGCAGGCAGCCTTACTGGGAACAGAAACATTTTCCAGAGTTGACAACGTGCAGATAAGCATTTTGTCATCCAGGCGACAATGAAGGCAGTTAGCCGTTGCTGTCCAACATGTGGGACAGGGTGACGACCCACCAGAAGTCAATGTCACAGGGCAGGAAAACTACCGTTAAAAACCACTTAACCGTGTTACAAGAGGGCCTTTGTCACAATTTAAATTACACATGTAATATTTACATCGCATAGTACCGGAAAGGGCTATTTGCTCGTATTTTCAAGGGCCCGTTGGTTTCCCATTTGCGATCGTATAGCGACCATATGCCTGGCGTGGCCGTTTACGTCCCTGGTGTGGAGGACGGTGATGAGTAGCCAGTCGGCAATCGGGAATTAAAATGCACGAGGATCAGTGAAACATTCTTTATCTGTGTCATTTGTGAGCTATGATGTTAGTATCGTTCCCTCTCTTACAGCCCTCTGGCGCTGAGTGCAAAGCCATACATTGGTGACTGTTGAATTATTCATTGTTCCCTGTTTGTTTTGTTTCTGTGATGTGTGAGCTGTGCTTGTAGAACAATAAACATAAAACTGAATTGTTTTCAATTTGCCTAAATATGAATAAAATGTATATAGTTTAATACAATCAATGAATCAGTTAAACGCACACAGATGGCGACATCTTGCCGTTACGGATGTGATGGGTACATGTCCTTTTTCTATTCGCCCCAGGACAAAAATATTTATAATTATGGAGTAAATGTTCGGTTGCAGAAAAAGTATTTGAAGAAATTAGCCTAAAGTATAGCTAATTTGCAGAATGATATAACATTATGAATATTTACAATTGCAAAGACAAGAATAAATCAGAACAATGAAACAAGGCAAAATAACCATAAGACTATATAAACAACATGATCATAAATCACACATTCAAAAAGGACTTTAGGCGGGTTTATCTAACAAACAATCCTCTCTCCCCCTTGCAAGAATATTTCACTAAAGAAATGCTTCCATAGACAAGAGACACATAAAACTCGATAAATTATTTTTATATTTGCAATAACAAAAAGATAAAATGATGTAGGCAAATCTGTCACAACCACATTATGATGTGAAGTTGCCATGTTCACATTTAACTGATTTATTGTTTTTTTATTCACGGGAAGGAAAAGCTGAAACTATTCAGAATCATATTTACTGTGTCACTAGCAGTATATTTTACTTACATTTAGCATTCAGACAGGTACCACTTGAATCAGTCAACAGTCTGACAGGTATAACTTGATTCCTTTAACTGCCAGGCAGGTATAACTCGATTCATTTCACATTCAGACAGGTATAACTTGATTCATTTAACAGACAGGTAAAACCTGATTGCCTTAACAGTGCATTGTGGGCCAGTAAGCGCTGAAGAATCATACAATGGCCCTAGAAACACTAATATTGGATATATTTTGTCACTGATCTCATACACAATGACATTCCAATGCACAGGGATTCAATGAAACTGGACAGAAAGCGCTCCCCGATGTGATGTAAATATTAAATGCCCAGTTTCAACGGGGATCACAGACTTTCCAAAATAACTGTTGAATGGGACTTCTTCCCGTCATGCTCCACTGACCTTCATTTGATTCTGTTTCAAATATGCCCCCCAGTGGCCACAAATGCAGCTTTTGCTAGGGGTATTACGGCACCCCTGACTGTTCCCTCGATTTCTGTTGCCAGGGCGAGGGTAATGGAGGGCGCAGGTATCAGGGTTAAAGGTCACTTCGGAAAAAGTACAGTCAGCAGGTCTTCTGTCAGGAGACGGCCAATCAGAACGGAGCCAGCTGGCTGGGTTTGGCGTGCCAGCGGAAGAAAAGAAGGTCTGTTCCCCTCCTGTGTGTGCGTGTGTTCGAATTTGGACGGTACGGTTTGGGTCAGATTAAGATTAATGATAAGGGGTCACATGTTTAGTGTTTAGGTTTATCAAAATGAATGTATATAACTGTATGTGTGTAGGCTAGTAATGGATTATGTGACCAGGTTTACATAATCTGATTAGTCAATCTGCATTATTGCATCTATTGTTCTAATGCTGGTCAAGGCCCTCCAACAGCCCCCCAGGGACTAACCACGGGCGGGGCTAATTGGCTCAACAGCTCCCTAGGGACTGACCGAGGGCGGGGCTAATTGACCCAACAGCTCCCCAGGCACAGACCAAGGGCGGGGCTAACTGGCCCAACAGCTCCCCAGGGACTGACCAAGGGCAGGGCTAATTGGCCCAACAGCTCCCCAGGGACTGACCCAGGGTGGGGCTAATTGGCCCAACAGCTCCCCAGGGACTGACCAAGGGCAGGGCTAATTGGCCCAGCAATGTCCGGAGTTGGCGGCGTAGTGGATGGAATAACCCTAAGTTAAAGCTTTGAAAAGATTTCCACCGGGCCCACAGGTCAATCAGACCCCTGGACTCCATCAAGTTCCTGCCTGTTGCTTCGTAGCCATGTGTCCTGACTCGTGTGTTCCAAGGAGCAAGGAAGAAAAATGCTTTTGATTGCACAACACTTCAAAACGCAATCACAAAAAAATCCCATGTCTGGAAATGATCCATGTTTCTCGTGGCTGCAGGAAGTTTGTTTTGATTTTGGGATGCTGCAGTAAGAAATATAAAACAAGAAACCAGGCAAGCTTAGTCCAACCAGCCTGCAATAGAAAGTTTTGCCCAATTCAAGATTCGAACCAGAGTCGCCCATGTGAAAGGCTGTGTCGTTAACCACTAAACCACAGAGCTGGAAACTTGATGGGAGTCAGTATAGCATCTTGTGTCTACCCTGAATACATCCTCTTTTGCCACTGGCCATTTTAAACAGCTACCATTTTTAAAGAACTGCCGGACGGCAGGGCTTCTCTCATTGAGCTCCACTACTGTGGAATGATCTAACATCTTAGGTTAGACATGCAAATTCAGAGCAAAGAGTGTCTACAAGACTCATCTCTTCAGCCTGGTCTATGAATAAGTACAGTCTGGCCCAGGGGCGTGAAGCTGACCAGAAAGGCCTGATACTGTCCACCCTTGCTGTCTTGCCTGGTGGGCACTCATCGCCATTGGGATGCCCTCCCTCCAATGCCATTCGGGGGAGGAGTCAGTGGCTTGTTGTTGTCTCTCTGTTGAGCACTTGTGTAATTGGGCTGTGCTCTACTGGCCCTCATTCAGAGTGGTTGCGCTTGGTGGGTGTCTTTTTGGTTGATGCTTGGCAATATGGGTGGATTGATTTCCTGCTTGTTGGGCCCTGTCCACCTTGCAGATCTAAATTTTCCCTGTTTTAAACTTAGGAGGACATGAGGTCTTGGCCCACACCTGCAGAGTACCAGACTTAACCCGTCGCTGTCCCTGTCCAAAGTCCTCCTAGCTGTGTCGTAGATCAAGACGATACCTGACGATTTCAGCTGCCACTCTGATGACGGCCCCTCCCCACGGTTTTCCCTGTCCTTGTCCATCTGGTCTTGCTTCTGACCTGGACTAGGTTTAAATAGACTCGGGACTCAGCCTACATGCATTTATTATTTATTACAATTTGGACTCTTAATATGTTCACCCGGCACAGCCAGAAGAGGACTGGTCACCCCTCTGAGCCTGGTTCCTCTAGGTTTCTTCCTAAATTTCAGCCTAGTCATTGAAATTCAACACTACTGTTGTTTGCTCCTTCGGGTTTAAGGCTGGGTATTTTGTAAAAGCACTTTGTGACAACTTCTGAGGTAAAAAAGGCTTTATAAAATACATGATTGATTTAACTGTATCAATCAAATCTTGATTAATACAGTCAAACTGACTAACGTTTCTTACTAAGTTAACCTCAAATAGTGTCTATGAATGGTATGTTTGCCACTGGCCGTTTTAACAGCATATCAGCCAGTTATAGGCGTTATCAGTATCTACTAACTGACTGGAATAGTCTAGAATTGAACAATTGCTGGCAAGTCGATCAAAGCCATTTCAATTCATGGTATAAGAACATATTTTTTCTTTCATGGCATAACCGCATACTTTTTTTTCTTTCATTTGTGAATGACTGTATAACCATCGTTTTTATTCAAAATAAAAATTAATAAATGTCATTGCTCCCAATAGATTTGTACTTGCGTCTTCCACGCGAGAGGCACTGTTTTTAACCACTATGGTACACACGTATCAGCCGTCGCGAGACACCATTGAGCAATGTGTTACACTGACACTGTTTCTTATAAAATTTACTTACATCATAACGTCTGTGAACTGTATGGCTTTTGCCACTGGCCGTTTTAACAGCTTATTATCCAGAAATAGGCTTATTAGTATCTTATATTTCTAGGAATATTCATAAGAATTGAGCAATTGCTAGCGAGACTGAAGATGCAAGAATCTTTTGCCAGAAACGTTTCAATGACAGAAAATGTTGCAATATAATCATATACAGATTTAGTTAAGGCTTGTAACGTAACTACTGTATGTTGTAGCCAGCGAATGTGTTTGTCTATCCTGACCCAAAACGCATGCACAGATGCACTTTAAAAAATACAGAGAATTTTGAAATGCACATAAGTCAGTGCTAGCAATAATTTCTAGTGTACCCATAACTGTGACATTTTAAATGACAAAATATTCAAAAGCAGTTGAAACACATATTTCAATACATTTTGGAAAAATACTACTGGTCTCTGGTGATTTGATTGTATTTTTTCTCAAAACAATTACATCGATGTTGATTCAGTATAAAATCTCCAAGGCAATTGGTTGATTAAAGATGTAAGTCTTTACATTTCTTCAACATTATTATTTTGAAGCTGGTTGCCTTTCAATTGCACATTAACTCTACTGCTTTGTTTTATAAGGAACGGTACGATATGTGTGTGTGCGGGTATGTCCTTGTGTGTCTTTGGGTGTTGATGTGAAAGCACTTTGTGACAACTGCTGATGTAAAAAGGGCTGTATAAAAAAAATCTCTTATTTGCTCATTTGTTAACATTGTTATACCAGGTAAAACATGTTCTAATTTACAACATCAGCATGGTAGCATTTAGGATGAATCTACCTCTGTAGATGGATAGGCCTGAATACCTCTGTAGATGGATAGGCCTGAATACCTCTGTAGATGGATAGGCCTGAATACCTCTGTAGATGGATAGGCCTGAATACCTCTGTAGATGGATAGGCCTGAATACCTCTGTAGATGGATAGGACTCCTCCGTCATCTCGCCATCCAATTTCTACCCTATCCTCCTGCTTTCTCCTCTCATTCTCTTTCCTAGCCCTCCTTCTCCTAGCCCCCGCCCCTCCTCCCAGGAGCCTAACCCTCCCCCATTCCGAAGACTCCTGCAGCAAGGTGGTGGGGTGAGGGTGTATAAGAGGAGTAGCATGGTCTCTGTCACTCAGATTTAAGTGTGTGTGTGTGTGTGTGTGCGTGCGTGTATGTGTGATTGTCTGTCCAGCAGGCCTCGCTTGGAGGACCAGGTGGCAGATGGCTACTCCAGGATAATGAACCAGACATCTGCAGCGCCGACGGAAGAACAGGCTAACAGAGTCACCTGGATCCTCCAGGGAGCTGGTCCACTCAGTCCTCTCCTCCTCCTCTTACTCTCCCCTTGTCTTCACCTCTCTTTTCCTCTGGTTCCTTGGCTCTTTTTTCACATGTCCTGTCCTTGACTCCTCTTGACTCCTCTTGCCCTCTGCTCCCCTCCATTTCTCCTCCCCCCTTTTCTCCTTCTCACCTCTAATCCTCTCCACTACTCTCCCAGTGGTGTCATTACACCAGGCCACAGACGCTTTAAGTCTAGATCCAGATCCTCTGAAGGTACTATATTTATAACAAATATTAAATCATAATATTTGACATGTCTATAAATGATGTAATAATCAGATTGCGTTTTGCACCCCCCCGCTTGCCCTCAACATTAATGGTTTAGACTACTGAAGTTCTGATTCATGTTCACATTTGCATACTGTGATCTCATTCTTTGTGGCAAAAAGAATGAGATTACATTGTGCTATTTTTAGATTTTTTTTTCTTCACCTACCAAATTCACAATGCAAAAAAAAAGTTCCTGGAGAAAACTCAAAACAAATGTTTTGCAATCCAATTGGAAATATCGTTTTCAAACTCAACCAGTGACTTGATTTGCAGGTGCTCACTATGACTAAGGTGAAATAAATCTCAGGGTTATTCTGAAAGTGTACCAAAATGCATGCATTTACCTATTGAAATTACTTTGATGCCACCACAGCCCTTACTGGCTATGGGTTAAGCCACCAATGACTTCAAGTCAGAGAAATGACTCTGCAATCACATTTCCATTCCCTTATATCCTCCTCCTAGTCTCAGTTCATCAATCAATCTATTTTATCATATAAAGCCCTTTTTACATCAGCAGTTGTCACAAAGTGCTTATTCAGATGTCCTGCCTTAAACCTAAAAGAGCCAGCAATGCAGACCTAAAGATTTACAGTAGAAGTGAAGTGCATTGATTCACCAACTCTGTCCTCTACTTTATTCCTCCTTAGATAAATAGGGCATAGAAAGAGGTCTGGAGGACATTTGTCTGTCCACAAAAGCAAAAACGAGCATACTCCTCAATAACCCGGAGTATTTCCACTGCCACCCCCTCTTTTGTCTTTCATTTACTTTTTATGTTTGTTTGCATACCCTAGTCTTCTTTCCAGCACTGACGTTTGCCAATGACAAATTCATTGGTTAGAAATTAGATGGCACTTATTACTAAACTGTGTCGTTGTTTCACCTTTCTATTTTAAAATGTAAGTCTCTCTGGATAAGAAAACAAGCAAAATGACTTAAATGGAATAATATAACCAAGTTTGCAGGTTGTGTCACAGATGGCCATGACCAGGACTTCCAACTAGCAGTGAACTATAGCATTGCCCATCATTGTCTGGGGGAGTAGATCCGGCAGAGTTTTCCTTGTCTCTAGCGACTCCTTGTGGCACAATGAGTGTCTGTAAGCTGAGGTTGACCAGTGAGTGAAGCAGTCTGTACTTTGACCAAATGGTTTTGCTAACTTGAATTCGATTTGGCAGAGTATGTGAATTCAACAGGCGATCAATTTTTCAATTCTCACAGAGGCCAGGACAAAAATATATGCAATCACTAGCGCAAGTAGCTCTGAATAAGGGTATCTGCTAAATGAATTAAATGTAAATGAGTCTGTTTTAAGGTTTTTGTTTTTGTGTTGGTTTATGTTATGCTTATTGCGGAGCAGCCTGTTATCACAAACAGAGCAGCCTTTGAAATTCTCTGTAACATGTTCACTGCAAGCTTTGTTATGTTCGGGGTATCGTTACAAAATCACGGATGTGAGCGTAAGGCAACATGGCAAAATGGATGCATTACATATTCATCATATGTTACATGCAAAAATGTCTCTTTTGTTGTGTTATTCAAAACGGATTTGGCAGCTTCACCAATGAAGGAATCTAGATTTAAGGAAAGGTTAACTAAACTTTGAGGATGTCTGAACCCATTATCGCTGCTACTGCTGCTGAAAAATCACCTGAGCAGAACTTTTTTGGCTGGTTATGCTAAGGGCTTGACTCCCAATAGGGTGTTGTTTTCAAACTGTGTGAGCCTCCTTAGATTCTAACCTATATTACACTGCGATCCGTTTCACAAAGGGCACCCATTGACAGGCCAGGGATCACTGAAAGGGCAATCACCACACCAGTGCCATTTGGAAGAGAGGCGGACCGCTGCCTACTGTCAATAAACAATCAACTATCTGCTTTTTCCAGTTGGAAATAGAAACTTAAACAGCACCAGGTGTGTGTGAATCTAATTTTTTTTTGTTGACTAGAAAATATTACTGGGCCAGAAGAGAAGATCCCTCTGCTTTTCCGTTCCTTCGCAAAGCTAAAACATTAAACATGGTGTTTAAAACATTTACACTTTATTAATTAAGAGACCATAAGGACCCAATCAAGAGGGCATGACGGCGTGTTTGTAGCCTAACAGCCTGCACCAGCGAGGGGAGACATTTCAATCATTTAACCTCAGCTTCGTCAAGATCGCTTTGATTTATCAGTCCCTTAATGGTCAATTTCAATTTGCCTTGACCCGACAGACAAATTGGCTGGCAGAGGTTTGGTCCTGTAATGACTTATGGGTAGAGATAATGAGGCAGGCCAGCCTATAATACCTTCACCTCTTATAAAGTGGGAAGTCAGTGGAGAAGATACTCCTGGAAATATGTTACCAGGCCTTTTAATCTAGAAAAAAAATCTGATAGTGGCTTTGCATCTCCAATTACCCGTACATCATTGTAAACAGCCTACAGACTTCTGGTAGAGAAAAGAGAAATGATCAAGAGGTCATTGATTTGCAGACTGTGAAGTTTCAATCAAGTTATTGATGCACAGACAACAACAAAAATCTAATATTGTGGAATTTTTTCTAATCCAGCATGAATCATTTAATTGTAATACACTCACGAGTTGTATAATTTAGATATATTTGACCGTTAGGTTTGCTGCTTATCGTTTGCAAGTTGTCCTTTTCAGGTTTAGAAGTCACTGCTAAATACAACTCCCAGTTCATATAAACTATTGGTAATCAAAGTCGCTACTCGCTGTAATGCAGTTGATTGGTAACTATGACTATTAAGTAACTAAAACATGCAAGCAATATACTCAGACTAAGCTGTATGAAATACACACAGACACACAGGTTAAGGCAGATATTGCTTGGGGCCAATGGAGGGATTTGAAATGTACCCCCACCAGCATCTTCCAAGACCCTCCATGACACTTCCACGACACATTCACAGCACTTACAAGATACCTTCATGTCACTTCCACAGCACTTCCATGGCACATCCACGGCACGTCCATTCTTCTCTATGTTTAAATCGTTTTATGGATCACAGGGTGGGATGGGAGTTGTTTTAAACTGCCAAAAAAGGAGTTGGACTGGGAGGGGATGAAAGACACAGAATTGCTCCAGCTAGCATAGGAATACAGACAAGGAAAAAAAAGATGTTTAAATAAATGCATAACACATCTATGAGACTAATGAGGACCAAGCTAATGACTCTAATGTATTTATACATTCTCTGCATTATAGTACTTGTCCTTTTTGACCATGGAGGACTGGAGCAGAGCACCTTGGGGGATTTATTGGACGTGGGCACAGGTCAAGGTTGGTAGTGTGTGTGTGTATATATGTGCATTGAGATGGATACTTCTGTTCATGTCAATTAGGCGTGCACATCTGAATGTCCGTGGTAGAGGTCTGTGTTTATGCACAAAAATGGTATCATGATATTTTAGTGTGTTTTGGTTTACTCAATTATGCTTTTATGGTACACATAAAACAATTCTTACTGTGATTATAAATGCTCCCATTAGTACAAGAAAACGTTTTTATTCATATGGTCCTCCCAAGGTTGATTTAAATTCTTTGCAAAATGTTTGGTATAAATATAAAATAAATGTTAAAAAAAAAACATGTAAATTCATCAGGAGGCAGCAAGTGCATTCTGATTAGAGACACGTAGCGCCTTTCCCCCGTCTCAACATGTTGAAGTAGGAATTGAATTATGAAAATACCATTCTGTATTCAAATCTGGCCCTTGAAGCCAGTTCCACTCCATTTTCTCCATTGCAACTCCTTAATCAGGGACTTATTTAGACCTGGAACACCAGGTGGGTGACATTAATGATGAGGTAGAACAGAAGGCTGAGTCCCTGATTAGGGGGTTGCAATGGAAAAATGGAGTGGAACTGGCTTTGACGAGCAGATTTTAATACCACTGCTGTAGAGTGTAAATGGTATTAGACAAACCAGGCTACAGTATATATTGCATGCAAAAATGCATGTGGAATGTTTTAGGCTAGTCAAAAATTTTGTCAGAGCTTTGATGGGCAATAAATCATGTGTATTTCATCTTTTGAATCAGTTTAAGTCTGATAGATATCTAACCTAATTAATGTCCTCTGGGATCCTATTATGTTTAATTTATTTTTAAATGATCAGGTCCCATGGAAAATCCATGAATAGAATTAGCTCAAATATCAATCTTGGGATCCAAGAGGACCTCTGATTGTGAGTGGAACTGTCAGGTGAGGAGGCGGGATGTTTGTGAATCAAAGAGTCGGTTGGGTTTCAGACCTGTAAATCAATTACTGCGGGTGGGACTTTTTGAGGTGATAGATTACTTACCTAGTCCCCAGACACCCTGCCAGATTCGGTACCCCTAATTGTGTACAAAGTCGGGCACCAATAAATCAACAATGTGTTTGCATTCTAGAGGGGTTGGGAAAGGGAGGGAATCTAGACGTGCTGCGAGGAGCAAACAAACCAACGTGTGGGCGTAGCGTGGTGCTTGGATGACTCGGCTACAGCTGAGCAGCCAGTGCTGTTTCATATCACACCACACACTCGCAAACACACACACTCTTTCCACAGCTTCCTGCTATCTAATTAGCAGGTATTGGCTATGCATAGTCAGTGGCACTGGGCTGACTGAGCAAACACACACGCAAACACACACAGCAGACCCGGTAGTTTAATTAGGTTCAGCTTCTGGGTGTCTCAGTGAAGATACAAAGCTACATCGGCCTCAGTGGTGCAGAACAACAAAAAACGATTTTTACTCCATTTTGGCTCCATTTAGTCCTCTGAAAACTCGTGGTTTTCGCAGTAACCTTGTCTACAGGTTAATTAGTAAATAGAGTCACACTGTAATGGCTCGTGGACGAGACAGCATATAGTTTCCATTATTAACGTTCTCTCAGGTGCACTCCTGTTGTACTTGTTAAAGTAAAATGTCTAATGAATATCTCACGGTAAATAATATACCTGAATAATAATGCAGACTCGCCAAAAGCCCAATAAAACATCTCAGATGAATCATTAGAGCTTGGGAGAACACACACACACACACACACACACACACACAATTCAGAATGTGTTCAAAACCCCTTGACTTTGTCCACATCTTGTTGTTCAACAGTGTGAATGTAATATTAGTTGCGCTGAAATGTTGGGTCACTTATCAACACACAGTACCACAGTGAAAACATAATTAGAACTTATGGAACATAAAATACAGACTCATCTAAGCCCCATACTTTGTAGAAAGACCCTTTGCAGCATATACAGCTTTAAGTACATCTGTTTAAGCTTTTCACATCTAGATTTGGGGATTTTTGCCCTTTCTTTCCTTCAGATTTTCTCAAGCTCTGTCAAGCTGAATGGGGAGCCTTGCTGAATTGCAATCCTCAAGTCGTTCCATAGATATTCAATGAGATTCAAATCTGGGCTCTGGCTGGACTACTCAATTTAAACATTCTTGTTCTGAAGCTATCCCGGCTTTGCTTTGGCTGTGTAGGTGGGGTCCTTGTCCAGGTGAAATCTCAATTGTTATCTCACTCTACACTCATCCCCAACTACAACCAGGTTGTCATGATCTATTATACGCCATTTTATGCTCCTTTAATCCTCCCAAGTCTCCCAGTCCCCAACGCTGAGAAGCGTACGCATATTCTGATGTCACCACCATGCTTCACATTCGGTACAATGTCATTTGGGTGGTGGTGTGTGATGGGAATTACCAAGTGGAGCCCTTTGGGTTCAGGACAGTGACTTGAATGTTCGTTGCATCAGATCACCAAATAATTTGCGAACGCAGTCTCACAGGCTTTTCCAAAGTGCCCTGTCTTTCTCAGGAGTGGTTTCCCTCTGGCTCCTCGCCCGAAAACTTCAGACTGGTGAAGTGCTGCAGAGGATGTTATCTATGGCACTGAGACCTTTCAAAACTTGGCAAATACTTCTATGCCTTCCCAATATACGCCTCTTCACGAATCTCTGAGTTTCACAGACCGTTCCCTGAAATTCATGTTTTAATTTCTACTCCTGCCCTGTTCGTGGGGGGGACCTCATGTACGCATGTCTCTTTGTTTCTAAATGATCTTCAACCGGTTGGCCATAGATGGACTCCTATTAAATAATTCTCAAGGATGATCGAAGGATTGACCCGAGCTCAATGGAGTGTCAGCGAAGGGGTTTAATACTTTGACTGATGACATTTCACCGTTTCATTTCTGATTAATTCGTAAACAATGTTTAAATGAAAGTGTACTCTGCCAGGGTATACTGTGTGAAGACCAGTGATAAACAAAATGGAAAGGAAATTCATTTTAAATTCAGACTCTAGTAGAGCAAAATGTGGGACGAGTTAAAGGGGTCTGAACACGTTCTGAATGTAAACTCACAATAGCAAGATGCCGGTTACCTCAGTAAAGAAACTGTATGACTGCCAAATATAAAAATATATATATATACACATATTTAATTGCAGACATAAGTACATTCCTAATGGACTTGATGTTTTAGAGCTGAAAATGAGAAACCTCTCAATGACACTTCATTTTCCAGCACATTGGACGGTCATGGCTCGAGGTTTATAGCGGCATTCAAAAGTTTTTGTTCTACAATAACTTCAGCTTGCTAGCGCCAATACACCAGTCCACACAGCACTTTTTTACAATCCAGTGGAAACACTCAACCACTTCCACTCCCTGAAAACTCTCTCCATCCTCCCTAAGCCCTTCCAGCTTATGCACACTGCTCAGGCCGCATTTTAAAGCCGGTTAACCCACTTTCTATTCTAGTTTATAGACAAAACGTACTTCTGGGGGTTTCAGCAATTTTTCACTCAAGTGCATCTATTCCAGGCGGTCGTTCATTGCCCCCTAAAACAGCATATACCTGTAATGGCTCTGTCGGGTGCAATGTTTATGAACCCAAATAGCAAACATGTTTAGATGCACAGGTAGATGTATAAATGAGAATCATTCAGGCATTTTTTAAATATCTGCGACTCGAGGAACCTTGGATTTCCTGACGGAACCTGCGGTCAGTGGTTCCTATTTGCTCTTTTGGTTAAACTGCTGATCAGCCACTGCACTGAGTCACCCAACCTACAAGTGGGGCTGAGGGGGGCATTATGGCAGTTACTGATCCCTAACGTATCTCAGGTGTCAATGTAAAGAGATGAATGTCCATCCACCGGCCATGATTGTACATAGTTCGTGCACATAGCATACAAAGCACTTTATAAAGCGCTTTTAGCATAAATAAAACAAGAAGCCCGAGCTTTAATAGAGCCCAGGCAGCATCCCTCTGAGGAACAGCATCTGCCTGAAAAACACTATTTTCTTCTCAACGTGGCCCATAGTACTGTGTTTCGTAGCTTGACGTTTGCAGTTGAGTGGCCAGACAGACACGAGGCCGGTGTGTTAATCGTTCTGTTTTCTGTGGGGTTATTCACTGTCAAACTTGTCAGTCTGAAGCCAGACTCCAAAATCTTGGCAAACTTTTTCACTACATACTACCACTCAGAGCTCTGATGAGGGTCAGCTGACCGTACGCTTGAATAAAGTGAAAACTGCATTGACTCTGAGCTTGCATCTTTCCTCTGTTAGCACGTTAGATCCTGTGGGACTCCTGCAACCCAACCACAGACAGATGGACTAGTGGAGTTACGACAACAGCATGCAATGTTAATTAACAGTGTTTGTTTTCTCACTTAAACCGAAATTTATTGAATTCAGTATAGAATTTTAGAAACCAAAAAATGACCAAGGGATTTCGCTGGTCGCTGTGAGGCCTCTTTTTCATTTGACAACGCGCTAGTGCATCATCTGTTAAACAATGGAAATTACACATTTTCGGATAATCTTTTGTACGTGTAAATTACGTGAAACACTACCATTCCACTATTACTCAAGATGTACGACGCATATTTAGCTATATTACAGTGTAAACATTCTACATTAAAGTAGCTACATAAATCAACTTTTCACTAACATGTTATACTCACGTGTATGTCCTCAACGTGTCCTTTAGTCTCTTAACGTATACCCGAGTGTGGATCCTTTGATAATCTTTTGACAAACAAGATATCTTTATCGTTGGCTACAGCAGTGAAACCGTTGGAAACAAAACTTGGCAATCAACATGAAGCCCACAACGTCAAAAAATTCGAACCAGTAGAGGGTTCAGGCGTTGTCATTAAGCAAAACAGCTGGCTTCTAAAACAATTTGGTAACTAAAGTACGACACCGCGGCTATCTGGCCGGAGCTGCGTGTCAGCGGGTGTTTGGCGCGGAGTTCGTTTGCAGTGCCTGCTGGGACCTGTAGTGCAGCCCATTGCAGGCACTATGGAAGCGGAAAATGAAGAGGCAGCTTACTGCGCGGGCTGGATAGCGACAGGTCACGGGCCGGATCAGGCCCAAACAGCTTTTGGTTGGCACATGCAGCCCACCACCAGCACTAACACATAGACCGTACCTCTGAACGGACCGCAGCACAATTCAATCAAACCCGCATTGCAGTATTTACAAAATAGTTTTTTACAATGTTAAAATCAACCACAGAATGGTGCAGGATAATGCGCGGAAACCCTGGCCACCAGTGTGTCCTCCCTCACAGATACGTTTTCAATGTCCAACCATGGAAGTGTGTGTGTGGGCAGATTGATGTTAAACACACTGAGAAAACATCACAATGGCAGGAATGAATTATCCCAGTTTAGTGGTGTGCAAAGCAGCTTGTCTGTCAGATAACAACATTGAGCTAGTAGATTGCGCGTACATGCTTAGGGATTGTCTCTGGACGAGGCCTGACCTGACAGTCTTAGCTGCATTGCCATTTTGTTGATCTCCCTTCCTCTGTCCACCCTCTGCTTGTTCCCGCGTCATGACTCACACTGGGCTCCTGCACGCTACAGACTCACGCCGCATGGGATCAGACCTCAGCAACAGCAGCTAGCAAGAGAACAGTGAAGCGCTGGGGCCCGCTGGAGCGAGTCCAGATCCATTCAAACCAAAAGCTCTCTCATTACTCTCTCAGTAGGGGTGCGTAACACCACTAGAGTACATTATTACACCCGTGCGCACTCACATACACACTAACACAAACGTGGATGTACACACACACACACACACACACACACAAAGGAGCATAGCTCTAGCTGTGATCAGAATAGCACCATGCTAAAAAAAAAAAGCTCTCATTGGTTTCATGTCCTACAGTTCCACTGATCGGCTTGGTTTAGTCGCTTGGTTTCATTCAGTGTTTCTGTTTAAGGATTAATTGAATTCTTTACTTTATGTGGTTACAACAAAGAAAGACTAATTTGGTGGTTTCCCTTTCAGAGTGTGGTTTTAGCTAAACAGGTGTTCTGGTTGCAGTAATGAATGTACAGTTAGCTCGCTGTTGTTCAAGGTGTAGTGCTTTCTTATGTGATGAAGAAAGACTCCGTTTCGATGCTGGGGATTATCTTTTTCAATGTGGATGCTAAAGAAGCAGCAGGTGGTTGAGTTAAATGTGTGGCTTCATGACTTCCTGAAGAAAGGGTTTGTGGGAAGGGTTTTTCAGATACATAAAGTGGATAACATGACAGTCCTTGATGAGTGTGCTGTAAGTGCACCTCTGCAGTATGACAGGATTGCCAGGATTCCTTTGAATTAACTTTATTTTTCTCTTAATGTTACATTATGCAAGTTTATGTGTTAGAAGCTAGTGGAGCACCAGACATTCATACACTTGATGTCAATGTTTAATTTCCTTCTTGTGCAGGAGAGGAATTCAATCGATCAATCTCCCTAGAGAACAGAATAAATCACACACTTTATCCGCATGCACGCATGCACGCACAGAAAGACAGACACAGACATACTCAGATAGACACACACAGGCATGGACAGAAACAGACATACAAAGATAGATACATACAAGCACAGACAGATACAGACAAAGACAGAAAGACACAGGTCTAGACAGACACAGACAAGCACAGACACAGACATACAAAAATAGATACAGACAAGCACAGACAGACACAGACAAAGACAGAAAGACACAGGCTTAGATAGACACAGACACAGACAGGCAAAGACAAGCACAGATAGACACAGACAAAGACAGAAAGACACAGGCTTCGATAGACACAGACAGGCAAAGACAAGCACAGATAGACACAGACAAAGACTGAAAGACACAGGCCTAGACAGACACACACACAGGCACTGACAGGCACAGACAGACACAGACAGACATGGACATAGACACAAACAAATTAGTAAATGGCCTTTGATTTATAAACAAAATCAAACAAATGTTTTGCTTTAAAAAAGGTGATAAGGCAAGACCAATGTGCAGACTCTTTGAAGTAATCTCATTATGCCCACTCACCTGAGACCAGGTAGCTCAGATGTGAATTTTAAATGAACAGAATCAAGGAAAGGAATTAGGTGGCATCTCATTATTGTGTGGTGGAATAAGATCACAGTTACCATGGAAACAGATACAGTTACCATGGAATAAGAAACTTAATATAATTATGACTTATTTAGTACCTTGTGAGCCACAAAATTAATGGAAGGGTTACATATAAATAAGAGAAACCTGGTGTTTGTGGCTGTTTCGAGACATAAGGAGCAAAGAAGAATTCCAGAAATAAGGAAAGTACAACAAAAAGGAGAGGGAGGGGGATTGGGAAGGGGAGAGAAGGGGAGAGGGGAAAGAAGAGGATGGAGAAGGGGAGAGGGAGGAGAGAGAGGAGAGAGGGGGGAGAAGAGGAGGGAGGGGAGAGAGGGGAAGATTGAGTGGCTCATTCTCTCTCCTGTGTTCCACTCTCTGTATGTCCCACCCTGTTCCCCCATATCCCTTTCTCATCCTAAAGCCTCTCACTCTTTGTCTCTAAATCTCTGCTGTAATCTCTCTTCTCCTACCTCTTGTTCTCTTTCTCTCTCTTTTCACCCTCATCCTCCCTCACTCACTCCCTCTTTGTCTCTCCATCTCTTCCAGACATGTAAACAGCTCCACCAAGAGGTAAGAAAAGCTTCATCAAATGGATCTCTCTCCATTGTAACCATGAGTCCAACCACTGGAATCTCCCAACATAAATCTCTATTTTTGTAATTATACACTGTTGTTCTTTTCCTCCAGTATCACTACAAATATACAGAGGATGATGTACAATTAAAGATTTACTATATTGGTTTGATCCAGTTAGCTAAAGCAGAAAATACAAAATCCTGCTGGAACAAAAAATATCAATTATTTAGTTGGTTATTGATACGAAATCAAAACAAAGAATGTTTTTGTTGGGATTGTTCAAGTATGAAATAAAATGGTTTAGTCTTTCAGTCTTTGTGACCCAGAATATATCTTAAAGTCAGGTCAGAATGAGCACGTATATATTGTAAACTTGCAATTTCTGTGAAAATAATTTCTCTTGTTTGTTTATGTGCTGTCTCTTCCAGTCAAAGTGTCTAGTAAATACTTGCTTTCCTGTGTATTAGTCCCAAATGTCAGGATATGTCCTTTATAGTGTACTCCTTTTCACCAGAGCCCAATTCCCTATAGTGCATTATCAAGGAAATAGGGTACTATTTGGGATACACCCCTGCATCCTCTTTGGCTCCTCCATCCTGAAATGCATCTCTCCATCTGGGAGGGGCGAGCCAGAAGATGCTGACCTAGCAGAATATGAACGACATGAACAGTTGCACAGTTGAGAAAACAAAGATGGTCATAAATGCCCACAGACGTGAAATGTGATATGATTTTATAGCGGCCATGTTCTTGTCTGTAGTCGACAGTTTTCTTGTGGATGAGAAGAAATCTTCTGTTTGGACGGCTCTGGTCCAAACTGCACCCTATTTTGCACATAGAGGTCTACTTTTGACCCAAGCCCATGCAGCTCTTGTCAACAGCATGGAAATACTTATATTATATAAGTATTATCAGTTATTAATGCATATATGTTTTTATATGAGGTATAAGGTGCCATTGAGAATGCCCATTGGGTCGTTTTTTGTATCGTTTATATAAGCTGCAGTGCCATTCACAGAGAAAGCCCGCTGTTTCATAGAGCTGAGACAGAGTCGGAGACTTGACACGTAGAGTTGACGAGTAGTCTGGCCTGATTTCTCGCCTGAAGGTGTGATTCCATTCCTCACTGGACTAGGCATAAATGATGCAGGAGAAAGTCCCAAAATACTTTAGACAGAACATTTTATTTTTTTTGAAATTCGAAATATTACTACTAATGTAATTAGCCTACAATTGTTAAAGAAATATCTAATCTAGCTCAGGAGATATGGTTTGTGAATCACTAAGATAGAGCTACATCTTTATTGAAAATGCTTTTCCCTGGCACCCTGGTGGTGCAGAGGTGCCATGCTGTCCACCACAGTGTAGGTTTGAGACTGTACACTCGGCGGACGTGTTTCTGGGAGGGGCAGTCGGGGGACGGCATCGTCAGCAAGAATCTAGTTGACTCCATCTGGTGGGTTGGATGCCTGTAAAAGCTAGGTCAGGTCGTCATTTGGGTGAGTGTGTCCTCATGCGTGTCGATCTGACTGACTTCGTGTTGAGATAAAAAATGTCAACAGCTTTTGCACATACCTAGGAAGAACACATGACATGATCCGGGTTGCGAGGGAGTTCAAACAGTTCAGCCATGAAGAACAGACATTTAAATGTGCCCTCACTTCCTCAACCTTTTCCTCTTCTTCCTCCCGTCCTTTGTTAATTCCAGCAATCACTTTCCAATTTACAGCTTGCGGAGCAGACCGACCCATTCCTCTGTAGCTGTCATAACATGAATGTGTCCTGCGTCCCCTTGAGACACACACACAGACTGTCCCTGTCGCCCGGACAGACAGCACCATCAGAGCAGAGCTGAAGAATGCCTAGATGCGTGTGTATCGGGGGACTAGGAACCTGTCTGTCTTCTGGAGGAAGATTAATCCTAATGACTACAGCAAAAGTGCCTGGCTGGAGCCTGACCCCCTCTCTTCGCACTTTTTCTCTCCTCTCTCTCTTCTCCCTCTCTTTCTGTTTCTCTCTGCACTCTTTCTTTTCTCTGTCTTTTTTACTCTCTCTTTCTCTGTCTCTTGCCACTTTCTTTCTCTCTTTCTCTTCTTCTCTCTTTTTTTCTCTTCATTGACCACATTTGACAGACAGTAACACCACCTAGAATTTATTTTGGTTAAAATAAAATGAAATGGCCCTATTTCTTCACACACTGCTCTGGTCACCAAGTTCCAGTCAAATGCTGATATAAGGTGCTATATTTAAAAAAACATGGGGGGGATGCTTCCTGGGTTTTCTTCATACTATGCATAATATGTCAATATTTTGATTGATACTTTCTATTTTGTGTAGAGTAGCCTTGGGCGGAGGCTGCCCCACCCCGTTCTTGTAAAGCTTCTAGTTAAATCCCAAACAATCCCTTATAGCTTTGTCTGTAATTTGTGCATATTCACACAGGTGTAAGAGCTAAATTAAACCCTCTAGTGGCCCCTAAAGCAACCATAGCAATTTATTCATTTCGAATTTCAATATGTAAAAGGGGGCATGAATGACATCATTCAAGTCGTGAATGACATGAGGTTGACTCGTTGACCAATCACTTTGATACTCCAGAAAACATCCGAGATTAACCAGGAAAATGTGACAGTGGAGGACACTCAAACAAGTTGGCAATATCAACAGACTTGTTTGCGATTCATATACCATTCTTTGGGGTTTTCTCTTCAATCCCAGGTGTAACTAACCTGATTTATTTGTTATTTGCAGTATTTGCTTGACTGTTATCTAGATGAGTTGGTTAAGAACCAGTTCTTAGATGACCTAGCCAAAGGGGACACGGCAGCACAAACAACTACATAACTAACGTAGAAACCTTTATAAATACAGATAAACATTGTATATAAGGGAAATTACATAATCATCAAATTAAACTAGATTCAGCAGACAGATATATTGTGCATCTTAATGTAATGATTCAGGGATTACATATCACAGTCCTTTGATAGCCAAAAGAAGTGCAGATTTTTGTCAGGGTGTGATATCAACCAGAACGCAGACCACTAATGTTATGGAAGATATTGAGGAGTGAACGGAGATACAGGGAGAACTGCGGAAAAAGTGGATGGCAATGTGTTTAAATCACATCTAAAAATCATAACTATAAACTGAAAGTGGATAATGTGATTTTTGGACGAGAGTGAGTAGTCTAGCTACTGTTTGTGTCAAGGCTCATTCTGTGTAAGAATGTTTGAAGGGCATTTTAATCCAGCCAAACATTAGAATTTTGTGTGCTATATATTAGAATCCAGTGTGCTATAGAATAGAATCAGGTGTACCATCACTTACAAGACTGTTAGACCCTACTCATCCGGAACACGATGGGGCAGTCCTGCTTAAAGGCTACAAGGCTGCTAGTAAAAAGTTAAGATGAAACCCTGATGGTTATACGAGGCTTCATTACCGTTTTTCTAGAAGCAGGATATTTTGCTAGCAGCGCTAACTTAGAATTTATTTTTCAAATTAAAAGCCAACGTTGAAATATATAAGGCAATATGGTAGCAATCTAGTCTGTAAACTTAATGTTTAATGTCCGTTCCAATATTGTTCGTGTCTGTTACTTTTAACAGACTAGATTCTTAATTATATTAGAAATAATATATACATTTCAATGATGGCATTTATAATGATAAAGAAAAACTGAGTGTTGGCAGCATAATATCCTGCTGCTAAAATAACGCAAATGAAGCTTCATTTGGCCATCACAGCCTGAGATGTTCCAAAATAAGTGTCACAAGAGGGCGCTCTTCTGCCTCTGAGGACTACGTGTCAATAAAACACTTTCAACTGTCTCTGATTTAGCTAGTTAATACAACTAATATATGGCAGGGACATGTCTGAAATGCTTAAGACGGAACTATATGAAACGGACAACAGATTGTGAATGTGCTTTCCATGGATAATAGAACATATCTATGATGCTTTAGGTTAAACCTCAGCGCTAACCTGTTACCTACATGCTAACCCGGATGTACCGGAAAGAGACGTGGCAAGCGACGAGGTGCTTCCGCTGAGCAGTGTTGACAAATCTAAGAGGAATAGGAAACTAAACGCCAGCCGGACTCAGAATTACTGGGACCGTAATTCCTAAACGAAACCGGTTTTGACTGTGGTTATCGATCTCATGCCTTGACAGGCATCGTAGAAGGTAGAGAAGGTAGCGAACCAGCCTTAAAGAGGCCAATGGACGGGGCTAGGCTGTTCGTGTTATTTGGGGTTTATTTGGGGGTGTGTTGTGGTGTATCAGCTAACAGAGGGGGCTCTCCTTCGTTTACTGATGAGATTCCATTCAAAATCAACTGGCCGGGGGCCCAATTCACCCTGGTGAGTGTTGTTAATCTTCGTGTAACTACTTTTGTGATAATTAATTTAGATATGGGTCATTTGCGTTATTGCTAAATCATACCTAGTTAATGATATCTTTGGCAAACTAGTAATATTACTCATGTCAACCTGCAAGATGGATTTTTAAAAATATAAACCTAGCTAATAGCCCCCGTGTTTATTCCATGATCATGCAGATCACACACGAACTTTCCAGATGCTTTGATCTGGAAAGTTTCTTTCCAGGTACTTTTAATGGGCATTAGAATATTCCTTTGCACGTACCATTCATACCAAGTATCTATCATTTTCAGTCATTCTACCAATTGCTGCTAGTACTATTTATGTACAGTGTTAGGTGTTTTATTGCTTTATCTCCGTGCTATATTTTTGCTGTGTACACATTTTCCTTCTTAAATTCTCACTATGTAGTTGGTATGTGCTATGTACCGTTCATAATCATATTACACTCATACGTATCTCTAATATTTAATAATTCTACCAATTGCTTCTAGTTAACACTGTTATGTATATTACTGCCATACTTGCCATTTCTAAATGTTCAATAATACTACCCAGATTGCTGCTAGTTTAAAGTACCCATTCTGAACCGCTGCTAGCGTACAGTATTATGTACATTATTGCTTTATTTTAATTTTTTATCTAGATATATTTTTTCTTATATATTCTTCATAACTCTCACTACGTAATTGTCGGGCGCCGTGTCACAAGAATTTAATTGTGCAGGATGTTTGGTTCAGTGCATTTGACAAATGAACCCTGAAACCTGAAACTTGATGATTTTTGCTATTCTCTGTTCTGACCTGTCATGTTGTTCATGCTGAGTTTGCTTGTGCTAGGTGTTTCTGTTAGGTGATGCACTCTCACAACATTCTGCAGTCTGAGACTGTTAAGATTGTGTTTCTACCTCGCTAATAGTCCATACAAACTCATGTTTATGCAAATCTGTCATTAACATGCTTTACTAAACCAACATCCGTCCTTCTAGCCAACCTCAGGTGCCCTTTACAAAGAAGATGACTTTGTCATCATGACAACAACAGAGATGGAGAAGTATAAATGTCACCTGCCCTCCTTGTCAAACGGAGATGACGTCAGTATAAACATTCAATTACTCATTAGAGAAGTCGTTTTCAGTTGCAATCAACAGTTGTCAACAATATTGTTATTGTATTGCTTAAATTACATCTGTCTGTCTTTCTCTCCACTTAATCTCTATCTCAGGACGATGACAGGGAATACACAGGCCCTACTCCAGGTGATCTACTCGACCCGCTGTTCAAGCAGAGCAGTTGTTCTTACAGAGTGAGAACCGTACAGTTTCACTTTTACTCCTGTCTAAATATGGGATATGTTGTGTCTCAGTGTAACAGTAGAAACTACCAGATAAAGGGGTTAGCATCTTGAAGCGTTCACATACACAGGCAATTTATTGCGCTGATTTTGTGTGATGTGCTAAGTTAAATTTGTGTTATTTACTTGGTGAAACTGAAACGTCACTCTAGCACACAGTAAAAATGGGTTTATATACGCAGGAATCCGTTTGGACCATTCAACGTTCTGCATGCTTGGACCATTTCATTTTTTTGTCAAAGACAGCCCTGATAACCCCTGGTAATGTTCTCACTGTGCTCTCAAAGGCTGTAGATTGGCTATCCACGGTTTCTTCTGTTGTGTTGTTAATAAACAGATAGAGTCATACTGGACATATGAAGTTTGTCACGGGAAGCATGTCAGGCAGTACCATGAGGAGAAAGAGACCGGACAGGTAAGTGGTTTACGAAGCCATAATTGTAATTTTTTACTGTAAATAACAGGGGAAGAAAGATGTGTAAGTTGAAATTAAATGTGGGTTTTATCTAGCAGATCAAACTTCAGGAGTATGTCTTAGGAAGCATGACCAAGAAGACAGAGGCCTCTGCAACTCTTGGAACAGAGACAACCGAAGCAGAGAAATTTGAGGAAACTGAACCTAAGTCAGAACCTGAGAAAGAGGTTGGTTGTTCACCAGTGATACCAGGTTTCTGTCTGGTATATACAGCTCTGGAATAAAAAAAAAGGTGCAGAGGTCACTTAATTTTTTCCAGAGCTGTATAATAATATGCACCATAATAAAGTGAACGTACGAGACACGTATGGCTTTTCTACATCACTTAGTTTCCCTGTTTTATTTGTCTCTAATTATGGATCAATTATAGACGCCAACAACATGGCAGTTGTTCATTTACCTGCGTAGCCCTACTCGGTCCCTCCAGAAGTCTGTGAAGATCAGCAAATCCCCTCATTTCAGGGAGTGTGAGATGTGTATCTCATGTGTCTGTGATTTGAATGCGTGGTCCGGTCTGGACTAAAAGGCCCTCCTCCCCCAGGTCCCCACTAAGAACGTGGAGGGCCAGCTGACCCCATACTACCCGGTGCTGATGGGCCACGGGACACCGTGCGTCCTAAACAAGAACGCCCCGCGCAACACCAGCGTGCTCTACGTCTGCCACCCCGAGGCCAAGCACGAGATCCTCTCCATCGCCGAGGTCACGACCTGCGAGTATGAGGTGGTGGTGCTGACCCCACTGATCTGTGCACACCCTAAATACAGGTGTGTGTGTGTGTGTGTGTGGGGTCTCTGTTACTTAAACGGGGGTCTACAATAAATGCATATGCAAATTTTTTTAATGTAATTATACCGTGTGATTATTATTTCCATAAAAGTGTCATTATAAAGTATAATTATTATTTGTTGGAAGACACCAGACCTGCATCAGTAGAGATGACCTGAGACGTTCCTTCGTCTTGTCTTTTAATTAGGTTCAAGTCATCCCCAGTAAATGACATCTTCTGCCAGGCCCTGTCTGGGTCTCCCCTGCGGCCTCACAGTCTCTCTCAGATCGAGCAGGAAGAAGAACAGCTACTGAAACCTCCCTTCACAGCCCCTGTTCCCCCGGAGAGGGAGAGGGAGGTGAGCCTGGGGCTGAATGGGGGAAGTAGGGGACAGCAGGAGAAAGGTCAGAGCAAGGAGAGAAGGAGGGGGGTGGAGGGAGGAGACAGATGGTAGGATCTCCTCCAACCTCCCACCGCTCCTTCTTATTTCCCAGAGAAGGAGGGGTGAGTGAGGGGGAAGGGCGAGGTGAGACTGGGACTAGTGTATTAAATGAGAGATGAGTGTGTACAGAATGTGGCCTAGTTTGAGGCCATCCGTCTAGTGTGTCGTCCTGCTAATCACCTCCTTCTCCCCTTCACCAGGAGGAGAACACGTCCCCGGTGAGGGAGGAAGCCTTCTCCTCAACCCACAAGCCCCTGGTGGTGGGCGGGCAGACCCAGGTGACTGTGGGAACAACCCACATCTCTCGTCTGACAGATGAGCAGCTGATCAAAGAGTTCCTGAGCGGCTCCTACTGTCTCCATGGGGTTAGTAGGGGGCCCGGCGAGCTGTTCACACTCTTAATCATTGGCTGCGGTTGTTTAATCAGTACAATATTTGTTCACTTTGTTGTATCATCTGGGATGTCTGTAACCCGTGTTCCTTCAGACTGATACCGTGATGTCTGTAACCCGTGTTCCTTCAGACTGATACCGTGATGTCTGTAACCCGTGTTCCTTCAGACTGATACCGTGATGTCTGTAACCCGTGTTCCTTCAGACTGATACCGTGATGTCTGTAACCCGTGTTCCTTCAGACTGATACCGTGATGTCTGTAACCCGTGTTCCTTCAGGTCTATACTGTGTCATCTGTGATGTCTGTAACCCGTGTTCCTTCAGACTGATACCGTGATGTCTGTAACCCGTGTTCCTTCAG
>JACXGJ010006198.1:0-21431 GCA_016801105.1 Esox niger
CAGGCTGTCAGACATTTAGTATGTAGAAATAGAGCAGTGACAGGCTGTCAGACATTTAGTATGTAGAAATAGAGCAGTGTCAGGCTGTCAGACATTTAGATTAGTGTATGAATACACAGATGAATCTTTACCGGTGCAGGCTATATTGATGGATCTTTCCATGTACTCCTGTCTTATGACGAGACCCGCAGCTCTGGCTTTAGCCTCCTTGTCTTGAGACGCTGCCATCTTCGCTTTAATCCCTGTTGCCGGGGGAATGAAGTAGCGCTTCTTGGTCCTGATAGGAACAAAGGGCAGTGGAAACCGCACATCCAGCGAGGCCTCTGCATTCTGAATTACAAAGAGGGTGGATTAGACCCAAACACCAAATGATGGGGTAGTTCTGTATACAGGTGTTGGCATCTGGAACATCATGGATAAAAGAAAATAGCAAATGAACACAGATGTAAACAGTTAATAATGAATGTATTCTGAATAAGTGTGTTAAAACTGAGGTGGAGCATGTGTCCAGCATCAAACTCCTGGGCGTCCACATGTCTCCTGGACCCTCAGTACCTCAGCCCTGGTCAAAGAAGCTGAAGACGGTTGAAAAGGGTCTGCCTGTCTACAAGATTCTTGTGAACTTTTACTACTGCACAATCGAGGGCATTCTGACAAACTGTGCCACAGTGTGGTTTGGCAGATTCTTCGTGGCCGTCCTAAAGGCCCTGCAGTGGGTGGTGAAAACCGCCCAGCTTCCTGCCATCCCAGACCTCCAGCACAAACGGTGTCTGCACTAGGCACAGGGCATCTTCAGGGACACTTCACATCCATGCCTCAAACTGTTTGCCCACCTCCCATCTGGCAGGCGATATAAGTCTCTTCATTCCCACACCAGCAGGCTCAGGAACAGTTTCTTTCAATCTACTTTTACCCTGCTAAACTCTGTGACCCTTCACTAACCACGTGTCTCTCTGCCTCTCAGGGACCTTGTTACACTACTCCCTATGTACTACTAAACTCTGACACTGCTTTGTTGAGTATTATGAGAAGGTTTTTCAGTTGTTACATGTACGTGTCTTCCTTAGAAACCTCATTCCTGCTATCCCTGCATTTCAGTAGCACATGCACCTTGCACCTTCAACTTGCCTGCACTGCATCTTTAGAATTGCTATAGTACTTGTATTTTTCAGTTTTTACATGTCCATGTCTACCTTAGGAACCACATTGCTGCTATCCCTACATTTCAGTTGCACATGCTACACCTTCAATTTGCCTTGATTGCACGTACAGAATTGACGTTTGTACTTGCATTTGCCTCATCGCAAAACTACCCATCCCACTAGTAACGAACATTATACTTAATACTTGTACATTTTCTGACCTCCTCTACTTCCTTCATTGCACATTTCGAATAGCCATTTGTACTGCATTTGCCTTCAGTGCGCATCTATACACCTTGATTGCATCTATCTGTAACATACATTATAATTAATATTTGTAATTTCTGCCCTCTTCTATATGTACTTCTGGTTAGATGCTAACTGCATTTCATTGTACTGTACTGTACTATGACAAAAAAGTTTAATCTCATCTTAAAAGAAAAAAACAAGCTTTTACAAGACATGTGACGCAAGAACAACATACTTTTCCAGTTGAAATTCAATGTTATCAAAATGTTTCACAAGATAGCAGTCATTGGTATTTATTATAAGCAACATAGCTTCGTTAATTAGTTCGTTTATACAATACTGTTTCCTTTTGCATTAACAGTTGTCTTTCAAAACTAGCCTGTTTTGGTGGATTGGCTAGCAACCAGCTAGCTAGCTAGCTAACGTTTGTTAACATTTAATAACTCCTGCTAGTCTTAGTCAATTACTGCAGTCAACAACTTAATAATTAGTACCGTAATTTATTACGTATTGGTAAATCTTGTCCATAAACATTACAATACCTTCAAATTGTTGCATCTTATCCTATACAGAGGCAATAATGCCCTCCTCATGGACATCGCCATCTTTTTTCACTGCGCCTGCTTTGAGGCGGGTTCAAGGCATCATCGGCGCTGTCCTGCGCAGTGTTTAGCAGGTGCTGGTTAAAAAGTTGTTGTGTGCCATATCGGGTGTATAATAACGCAATGCATTTTAGATTAAATAAGTGTGTTTTATTACAATCTGCACTCAGTTATTGACTTGGCATATATATTATTTTATAATATATATTTTAAGAAAAGTTATTAACAACAAGTTATTTTATACAAATATCCAGTTAACAGTCCACATAAAGCAACACATTATAATGTATGAAAACGTTTAATACTTAATATCACATAAATATTTTAATAAAATGTTTGAATGTAGCCACAAGCCACAGACAAATCTTTCTTTGGTAGACCAACAGCAGGTGGCATAGCACATAGTCATAGGCAGTCTTGCCTGTTACTTACTGGAACACATCCCCAAGCTGGCAAGATGACAAATTGGTTGTGTAAAGCAGTTAACAATGATTGTCCCAAGGTTTCTACTACAAAATAAAATATGTTCTCAGTCATCTTACCGGGTTAAAATAAATAAATAATACTAGAAAACTTTCTAGGCAATCATATTTGCTTTTTCACACATCACTCTTGCAACCAGGAAGACAAGTGGTTCAATATGAGAGTGCATGCTCACTCACTTGATGTCTTCGGTTAGCTTTGCAGGTAGCCAAGCTCCCTGAGGGAGTCACTAGAGCAAAATTAGATCAGCAAATCCCTGCTAATGATGCCTCGCTGCTCCACAGTCGATGTTGGTCAATTGGCATCACCATCTTGGGAGCTGTGATCGTAGGGTCTGTATTTTAAAAGAGCATGTTAGAGAACAACTGGAAGGCCAAATTATTGTCCTTATATTGATTTTAAATTACTTGCATGGAAATTAATTGGACATAAACACAGCTAGATATTGTGTTTTCTCCTAAACAGATCGTACACGATAATTGCCTGATGATCTTCCTTAAAAGCTTACCAAAGCTTTTGTATTCTTTACAAACCATACTTTCTGTAGATTATAATATTATTATAAATTGGAGGTCCCAGGTGGCACAGTAAAGAGGCATCCACCATGGTCTGTTTCTGAGTGTCTCTAAAATGCTTTAGACACATTCTGATAACCCATTGCAGTCAGCCATAATGTGACAACTAATGTTCCTTGAAATGTATTCAATTGTAATGTTCTTTGAAATGTATTCAGAAAACAGTTAAGAGGATCAATTAACAAGCACAGAGATGGTAAAAAATTGCCATTCTCAACAAGCACAGAGAAAGGGGTGTTTTAGCATAGCAGTGCCAGAGAGGAAGAGGCAAAACAAGAGGGTTACAAATCATTTCAAAATAAGCCCAATACATTTCTATGGGCTTAAGCAGCTGGGACAACACCTACCATTGTTTAGGGCATTCGGCAAATTCCCCAGCTCAGATGGTTTGTTGAGCCTGTTCCTTTGCCCCTCCCTTGCATGTTTACCCCACCTGGGACAGCTTTTGGTGAACTCCGTTTTCCAACAGTCCAATAATTACAGTAAGCACAAGACTTTTTACAATGAAAGCAACCATTACTGCAGTTGTTTAAAACAGAATTCAGTCTGTTTCCTGTGGTCTCAAAAAGTGAATTCAACCTTTGTTTCATGTGTTTAAGTTAATTTCTTTACTTCAAATTCAAAGGAAGCACACTTTGTCCATTACATCTATTATTTAATGTGAAATAATGTCATTAATTAATAATGTTAAATAACCCCTACATTGTACATTGTTGCAAATGTACAACCTTATTTCGGCTAATGGTTATGCCAAAATTGTCTTTTAATACTTGTCTGCAATGTACACCTCTTAGTATAGATGAAATGCAATAACCGAAAAATACATGACCGAATCCTCATTGCAATGATGCTACTCTTCTCCTTACCCCCTTCTGACACACATGCATGCCCGGAAGACACCTCTACTTGGATGTCAACCCACCACCTCTAGATTGACCTTGACATGACAGAGCTGCTCTTCCTCAGGGGAAACGCCTCTCCACTCCAAGACTTCTCCGTCATGAACCTGGGCATGACCCTGGACAACACCCTGTCATTCTCTGAAAACATCAAAGCAGTGACGCCCTCCTGAAGGTTCATGCTCAACAAAATGTGTAGGTAGGTAACTCATACAGGAGGTGGCACAGTTCCTAATCCAGGCACTTGTCATCTCTCATCTGGACTACAGCGGCTCACTGTTGGTTGGGCTATCTGCTTGTGCCCTGCAGCTTATGCAGTATGCTGCATTCCAACTGGTGTTCAACCTTCCCACAGTCTCCCATGTCCTCCCACTCATCAGCACACTCCACTGGCTTCCAGCTGTAGCTTGCATCCACTACCAAACTATGATGCTTGTCTATGTAGCAGCAAAGGGGACTGGCCTTTCACACATTACCATAACCTAAAATGTATCAGATTACGGAAGAAGGGAACAAAGAAATTATTGGAGTGAAAAAAGAGTCGAACAGGCTGCATTACGCAAATTATATTGTCAGCCATACAGGGAGATATAAAATCCGGGTCAATGACAAATGTCTTATTCATTAGGTCCAGCGTATATTAGTTGGAGTGTGGCGGTTATAATGTGGTTGTGGGTTTGATTCCCACATGTGCCAATACAAAACAAGACACAAATGTACACACTCACTATTGTAAGAGTCTACAGATAAGAACTTGTGCTACGTGAATGGTAATTAACCTCAAATAAAGAAGAAAATGTGTACCAATGTATAATTATGTAGTCATGTTAACACATTTTTATGACATTGTCATATTATCAATATGCACTATTAACTGTAAACTGTGATACAGTTGACATGATAATTGTAAATGAACTTGAATGCCGTAAACAAAAGATTTAATGATTTTGATACTACAGGAAACCAACTCTTATATCAAAGAATTGCAGAAATGATTACTTTCCTGGGGAGAAATTCTATGGTTTATCTCGATATGTCAAAATCTGACATAAATGTTATAAGGCACACTTATCCAATCTTCTTTATGAAAGTGTGCAAGTGTAAAAATAACATGGTGCAATCTGAGATTCTACTTCACTCATGGACACTGCATCACTGTACACCTACCTGAACAAATGAAGGAGCCACAGGGGTCTAATTAGCCCTGCAACCTTGATAATTTTGACTCCCTCAGCTTTGGGCCAAACAAATGGCTGAGGTATGCTTGAATGCACAAACTGATGGCTGAGTTTGAAGTGGTGTTAGGGAGGGATCCATTTCAAATGTTGCATCCCATAGCTTTGGGACACTTAAGCAAATGATGGAGGAGTGTGTGAACATGCAAACTGAGGGGAAGAAGTCCAGTAGGGATTCAGCTCTGCTGTTTGTACATACAGCAGCTATGACATTTCCCTATAAAGCAGCTACACGTATAAATGGTTGAACTACTGCTTTAAGCAAACAACTGATTGTAAATTGATAGTGTTGTTTGCAATAACCTACATGAGCAACTCAACACTGTGAACTCTTTGACCATTGACATTTTTTACCTCCAACTTTAAAAAACCTGTAGATTGTTAAAACTGCAGACTGTTAGAATAAGAAACCTAAATCGGAAGACTAAGAACCTGGTGATTATTTGGTGATTTTACCTTGTTCTGTTCCGAATTACCAGTTGTCTAAAACGCCCAATAAAACGTTTCTTATTACAGTTTTCCATGTTATTTGCAACCAAGCATTTGCTGACTAGCAGAACCACATATAATATTGCTTGATGAAGGACTTATCAATATTATCAGTAGTTCAGTCGAACAGACCGAAATTACTTATTCATTTGAGAGAATGCAATTCATAATGGAACTGATCTACAATTAACAGTGAGTTATTATTTATGATGCAAGGTCATTTATAGATCAGTCTGTCGACACCATCCTACAGACGTTCGAATTATTTCAAACACCGCACAACCTTATGAATAGCGATTATTTTACTATTATTGAACAAAATATGTACTATAGCTGTCAATTATATATCGTAACACTTTTTATACGTGATAGCCTTATTTTAGGGGTAAAAGGCTGAAGTGATATTTGCAAACAATAGTGAATCAACTAAAACATTCGTACAACATTTTTTGAACACACCCCCTTTCCTAGTGTTAGTCCCGGTTCGTCCGCCGCAACGCTCGTTCAGCGCCATGACGCAATATCCTCTTTTTACTGAGCTCATACAAGCTCGTCTCTGCTAGCTAGTTGTTTTGGTGGATTGGAAGTAGAGGGGAGGACCGTAGCTGGCAACATTTCTGAGGATTGTATGTTGCTGGTTCTCTGCCGTCGGGTTTTGCTGTCATTCGTAAAACGAGTCAATCCCCAAGATTCAGTTTTGTTCTCGAAGCCCATTTTGCTAAACTTCAGAACTAATAAATTCAGAGTAATACAGAGCAGCACCGTCTTCGCAAGCGTTAGCAGATCAAATTATACAGACACCATGCCTGAAAGGAGGCCCTTCGTACGGTTGCCCACTGACGTCTATCCCGTTAACTACGGGTTGAGCTTGAAGCCCGACCTCATCGACTTTACATTCGAGGGCAAGCTAGAGGCGATTGTAGAGGTAGGTTGATACAATTGAAAGATGCATTGGTATCTGACCCTAATTCATGACGGGGACTCTTATGTAATATAGCTATCTTGCTAACGTTAATTTACAATGTTCTAATGTAAATGGCTAACGAAGAATGCTACATAGCGCGCTAACTAGCCACTGCAAAACTGTCTGCAGTATGACATGATGAAAAACAGTTTAATTATAGGTAAGTATGCAGAGTACTATAATATAATCAACTACAACTAAACTCATAATGAGTGGTCAAATGATTGTCCAATGTTGCTTTACTGTAAGTACAATTAATGCATATTTACTCGCGAGCGCCGCCCTATACTACTCACCTGGCCCGAGTGACTGGTGCTCGTTAGCCAACTAACCAGTTTGTAGGTTGTCTCATTAGATAGCTGTCATGTTTTGCTCATTGTTCGCTGGCTTGTATTAACTTATATCACATTTAATTACCACTTACATTACATGCATGGTTACGTCCTTGCAAAGCTACAGATTTCGCGTCATTGCTAGTGTCCTGCTACCTTGACGCGGTTGGCTGCTTTCGCGCAGCACAGTTAACATGGTAGTTAGCATGCTAGCTAGCTAATGTTTGCTATATCATAGGTGGCTAACTAATGTCCTCGTAGACAAGACCTCCCAGGCTTTCGCTTCTGTGCTCGTGTGTTGCAACAGTGTTGTTAAATGAAAGAAAGAAAAAAAAAACTGTAGCTTGCCATAACACCCGTGATATAATCAACAACTTACAATTCACAAGGATGTTTATGACATTCAACACAGATCTTGTTTAGCGATAAGACTTGAACTAAGATTAGTTATTTGACGCTTCATGTTTCAAAATCTGTGATTGGAAAATATGCCCAACTGGACTCATGCAACCGTTGCTTATTTGTTTGATACGGTTGTGTGAATAAAATGCTATACGTTTGAGTATACTTGCTGGAGTATATCTGCTTCATTTAGTGTAATTTCTATCGTAGTAGTTTTTTTCTTACAAATATGGTGCATATATTTCCCCATTTAGTGTTTTCACAATTGCCTACAAGACTGCAATGTGGCACTGTGCCATAACATAGGGCTCTTTAATTACATCCCTGCCCTCTCAGTTACTATCTTCCAGCTGTTTATTTAATTTATCTTTATTTTACCTTTATTTAACCATTGAGAACCAATTCACATTTGCGACAGTGACCTGGCCAAAACAAAGTGCAGATGTACAGGACTATATACATTTACCAATAGAGTACAATGTATACAAAACACAAAATGAGGTAGAGTGAATGGAATACAAATGCACTACAGAGTCTGTATACAGTTAGTGCAAAAGTGATAAGACAAAACCAATAGTACAAATTTCGCCACAAGGCCTAGCAAAATTGTGCACTAAAGGACCTTATACAGTTTGTGCAATGTGAAGTGTATTTTGTGAGGTAGGTCAGTTACTGTGCAAAGATGGAGTGGCAAAGACAATAAAAAGCATAACCCTAGGGCTTACCTGTGCAAATGGTATTGTGCAAAGAAAGCTAAAATATTAGACAAATGTTGCGGATAAGTGTGCAAATCTGCCATGGGGCATGACAGATAATTAGGGCAAATATGTGCAGGATCAATGTGCACATGATGGATAGTTAATAAGTGCAATGAACGGTCAGTAGCTCGGACAGATGTTTTATAAAGGCAGTTAGGGGAAGGAGGGTCTCCAATTTCAGGCTTTTTTGTAACTAATGGATGGAGGTTGCAAACTAATAAATGGGGCTCTGGGAGCAGAACTAATGACAGTGTGGTAGACCACATCCAGTTTCTTCCGGAAGAAACAGTTTGTGTATCAAAAACAACTACAGATGCACCCGACCATCGATGCCACAAGCTACAAATCCCGCCAACAATAATTTAGTCTAGTCGACCCTCAGAAAGCCACATGGAATCTAGGCCTGCCACTGCGTTCCACACCCGGTGTGAGTCGGATGGTTGAGCGTCGCATGAGATGCTTTCACTTAGCACTGGAGTCAGAAGCACTGTCTTTTTTTCCCTTGCACCCCTTTCCATATGTCTTTCTCTGAAGCATTGTTTTCACCCGTTGTAATATCTAGATTTACCTCAGTAAAAAAGAAATCTTGCTTGGCGAGGCTGTTTGTTTAGCTGTCCCTGGCCTACACTGATGTGGTTTGATCCCTATCAACGGTGTCAGATACAGTGGATGTTTACCCTTCGTGGTGGAGTTACTCATTCTTGGGGAAAACAATTATTTTGGCATTGCCCTACAAAACCTGCTGCAACGTAAACAGTTATAAGTCATGTGCAGTGCAGTAAGTACAGTTATTACATGGTATCTTCATCTTGGGCTATTGCCTCTCCATGACATTTGACCCCCGGCAATGATTGCAGCAGCATGTATCCGGCTGTGTTGGACAGGCTGTTACCGATATATTGTAAAGGATTGGGCATGGTTTGCATCACAGGACGTCTATCTAATTGATGCATGCAGTCCTGTAACCAAACATGGATCCAATCTTGTCCTGCTTATTGTCTATCTCACATCGGTTAGCCAAGCCTATCTGTTTCACAATTAGGCAGCGTTTGCTGCCGCAGATGGCTAGTAGATCAATAGGTTTAGAAGTAAACATTGACATCCATGTTTGGTTTTGGTTTGGAGGGGAAGGTGGCATTTTAACACACTGATTTAATACTTTTTGGGGCATTGCTCGGTGAGAGTAGCAATGTCCATTTTATCACTACCTAACATTTCATAATTGCCTATTAAAAATGCCATCTACAGCGGGCAATGTACTGCTTAACAGATAAAGGAATGCATTGTGGCACAACAACTGAGCGGTTTATAAGCCAATATGATTAGACGTCGTTCTGGTAATTTATTAGTCAGTCGGTGTATTTCTTGGCTACTCCTGTTGTATTATAGGTAGGACAGCTTCTGGAATGACTGCAAGAAATACATGGCGCATCCTTACCACACCCTGGGATTTGTTAAACGAATCACGGCTTTGTTGATTTGGTTGTTCTTCTGGTGTTTGCAGGTCACACTGGCTACAAATCAAATAGTTATGAACTGTGCTGACATTGACATCATTACAGCATCCTTTGTACCAGAGGGAGCGGAAGGTGAGGGTGAGATTCTGTCCATTTTTTCTTTTCTTTGAACATTCCTATGAATAATGTCCACCTTCAAAAACAACCGTTTTTTGTGATTCGTTTGGGTTTGAATCAAGCCTTTCACATTGTTTCAAAGGACCCTTGTGAATGTTTTTGGGACAGTTGTCTATTCTTTTCATTCCTCTGCTGTGGCAACGAATATCAGCCTTGCATCATTTCTTCTTCTTTAGAAATCAACGCAACGGGATTCAACTATCAAAATGAGGATGAGAAAGTCACCCTGTCATTCCCTAGTGCTCTTCAGAAAGGTAAATCCAAGTTCACTCACCACTATGTGATCCTGCCTAGGTTAACAATAAAACCACCGCTCTCTGCCATTTATTGTCCTTCTGTTGTGCCACAATGCCATGTCTTTTGTTTGTAGTTGACAATAACTAACCTCTCATTGTAGTAAAGGCTGAATAAGCACTATTATTGTACCTGTTTTCCAGGATCCGGTACGTTGAAGATTGACTTTGTGGGGGAGCTGAACGACAAAATGAAAGGTTTCTACAGAAGTAAATATGCAACTCCTTCAGGAGAAATCCGTTATGCTGCTGTCACACAGTTTGAGGTAACCAACTCGATGTTTTGCCTTTCCTGCATCCCCCCGAGCTACCCCTCAGAATAGCTGTTGCTCTCTGCAGCGGACTTGATTGATTGCTTAACCTTATGATATCCTGTGTTGCCACAATGGCAAAAGGAATGTGAATGTCATTTGACCACTCAGCATTTGAGGGATTTTTGCATTCGGACTATAGGCTCATGGTTTTAGCAACATTGTTTCGCGTTATCTTTTGAAAACATTTTAAGCAGGCGTAGCCAGGCTTCTGTGTAAACTGCCAGTTGTTGTGGGTGCTCTGTTATATCGCCGCACTCGGACACCTGAGAATTTCTCACTCATGTAACCTGCGTCGTCTTCCCATGGTCCCCCCTGCTCTCCTCAGGCCACGGACGCTCGCCGGGCTTTCCCCTGTTGGGACGAGCCAGCTATCAAAGCCACCTTTGACATCTCTCTGATAGTTCCCAAGGACCGAGTAGCCTTGTCAAATATGGTATGTGTCAAGCTTAACCATTTCCCCCTGGGGACATCAGACTCCCAAAAGCTTGAGTCACGTTTTGCCGCTCAGTTGTTTGTGCTCTGCTAACATTGAGTTATGTAACTTAAGATGCTGTTGTGGGTCACTGAATTTTCCCCTTCTAGTTACAAGAGCACGTCTGCTGGCAGTTAAAAAGGAAACTGAATTAGTATTTATTTCCAAGGTGTCAGCCCTGCCGACTGTAAAATGCTATGAGCTCACACTTGCGAAGCATTGTTCTCTTAGAAATGCCTCTCAGTATGTTTTTGGTTCATATTAATCTGCCCTTGTCTTGATTGCCTCAGAATGTCATCGATCGAAAGCCATATCCTGAAGATGACAGCCTTGTGGAAGTGAAGTTTGCCACTACTCCCATCATGTCCACGTACCTTGTAGCGTTTGTCATTGGTGAATATGACTTTGTAGAGGGCCTGTCATCAGATGGAGTGACTGTACGTGTTTATACGCCCACGGGAAAGGCGGAACAAGGGAAATTTGCACTGGAGGTAAGGAAGCTGTTTTTAACCCTTTAAGGATCATTTGAAGGTTAAATATACAAGTTCATGCATTAATATAAAGAAACTGATGGAGATGAAACATGGTTAAACAAAATGCAATACTTAATTTCAAGAAGTGTCTCACACTAGTTAATGGATCATTTATGGGCTGAAGGTCTTTCACGGAGGTGGGCGTGTCCAGAGGTCATTTGACTCGGACTGTCTCCGCTGTCTGAGCACACAATCCTCTACCTCAAAGTCCACGTCTCATCAGATAGCCCAGATAAAGCGGGTTTAACGTGGTCGGTGGTGACCTCCATCTGGGGGGATTGGAGGTCAGGTGCTGGCGTTCAGGGCACCCTAGCCGATCGGAAGGCTGCGGTAAACCACTTATCAAATGCTCTGAAGCAGCCGCCTGGGCGACCAGAACAGGGCTAGAAGCTCGCCTCAGATCTGTTGCGTTAAGTTCACCGAGGATAAACCACTGTAGAGGTCAGCTCACTTTCAACAAGTCTGTCATCTACATGACTGTGTGTGTCTGTCCGCACCATAGTCAAGTTGAGCACATTGAAATGCCATGCATCGCTCACATCCCATCTACTTTTCTGACTATGTAGGCAACCATTTTAGTTGTAGTAGGCTGTCCCAAGGCTGAGTGGTGCCTGGAGTTCCACCATTCCGATAATGTTTTTAACCCAGTTTGTTTTATACACACACACACACACACACACACACACACACACACACACACACACACACACACACCATTGTAACTTTTTAAAATAATTATGTATTTAAAAATTTCTTTAAAGAAATTCGAAATTTCTTTAAAGAAATTCGAGGTCTGCAGTGTTAGAGGATTAAGTGCTATAAGAGGATTAAGGAGAGTGGAAAAGGTAGTTTTTTATTGGCTCGTGAATCAAGTGTTAAAGGTCAGGGCATTGTAAAAACAGTCTGTATATTTTCAGAAATGTAGGTGGCTGCCGCTGTTCCTGTTCCTGTTTTTCATTGTGTTTCATTCAAACTCCTTTATCTAAACAGTGTCAGAAAAAGCAATTTCACAAGTTCAACTTTTTTTACACTGCCATGTTACAATAGCGATGTTAGGCAAATATGAGTTTCAATGGCAACAGATTATTTTTTATTGCTGAGTGTATTTGGTGTTGCTTGTGTCTTTTTTAAAGGTCTGAATATTTAATGGGGTTATCTGTATATTGATGACAAACTTTATTACCTCATTATGACTGCGCAACTAAGACCAGACAAGTCATAGTAAATTAATATATTGCGAAAGGTAACTGTTGCCTAGAATGTTGCTGAAGTTAAAGTTGCTCCTTAAAACTCTATTAGCGGTTAACAATTATAAAATATTTTGAAATTCATTTCAACACATTGTAGAATGTTCTTGAAGTTTATCATAGTAATTTCTGCCCTTATCTGTCTGCTGAAAAATACTTCTTATAGTCATCAATGAGCTTGTTGCCCTTTTCTACTAGCAATTTGGCCCACTCTCACGCAGAAAACATATTGTTCCTTTAATTGCGGGCCGGCTGAACTAGCCTTTTCTGGTTCCGTTTCTGGTTTCATGAAGCCTTTCTTGATTGTGAGTAAACCCATTCATTTGATCATCTTTAAACACATCTGTGTAGCCAGAGGGCTAAGATTTTTTGTTAAATTTTTCCAATGGTATTGGTGGGTAGGGGGTCTTGAATATTTTCTGTGTCATGAAACCAGCAAATTTCAAGGTTTTTGGGAGTGCAGTTTTCAACCCGGTGTCTCTGAGAGTTGTGGGTTTTCCCCTCATAAAATGCACCCTGGAATGGTTCATGGTGAGTGAAACTATTGGTGAGTGAAAATGCCAGATCTGAATTACTTTCAGAACTTTTTTTGAGCATAGAACGCTGTAGTAGATGGATATAGCCCTCTAAACATGAAAGATTACTGCAGTTTTCTGATGAAGAGTGGGATGATTTGCCAATAAAAACATGCAGTCAGCTCTACAAGGAGCTTTTGCTGCAGTTAGTTTGGCCAAAAGCTGGGCAAACAACTACTTGCTCTGTGCTGTCTGTCATGTTGTCCATGTCAATCTGTTACTTTCTTAAAATATGATCCACAAATTGTTTGCATTATTATACAATGTTCTAACAAGAAAAACAACACGCAAAAAAATAAGGCGAGTTTATTAGGTACCGCTATCTAGTACCATTCTTGGTAAACCATTGCCAATTTTGTGCCAGAGAAGCCCAGATGGACTGCCTTTTCTGAGATATTACAACTGTCTTGCCTGTCACTGATTTGGTCCGTTCTGCTGATCAGTTGAGCAATAACTGAAGACTTCAAGGCCTGTATGCCTGCTTTAAACAGCAAAACCCACTGCCGCGTGACTCTCGGTCCATAGGAGTGATCAGTTTAGAGCGAATGGGATTGTGTACCTAATAAACAGGCTGCTGAGTGTATATCAATACTTAATCAGGAGAAAAATAAATACTTTAATCAATACCAGTTTGCAGGAGTTCTGTTCTTAGGCTGCTGTTGGGGCGCCAACTATTGCTACTAGTTAGTGCCCACTGTACACTAGTCATTCATCAGCGCGCCTGGCTGTTGTGACAGCTGTCTTTAGCACAAAGCAGTTGAACAGTATAGGATTGCATGTTTACCAATGTCTGTTGTGCTGCTCATGTTGGGTGTAAAACGGTGACTCCTTTTTCTTTCCCCTTCTCCCATAGGTTGCTGTAAAGACCTTACCTTTCTACAAAGACTATTTCAGTGTACCGTACCCATTGCCTAAAATTGATCTGATAGCTATTGCTGACTTTGCTGCTGGTAAATATATTTCAAATGACAGTTTCTATTCACGTACTATGATGACATCTGAACATTGGTAGAGTCAACATCTGACATGTTTGGTGTCGCCCTCGGCTACAGGTGCCATGGAAAACTGGGGCCTTGTTACCTACAGGTAAATCTGAGGTGTCATGTTAGGATTGTAAACCTGTTTAAACGAATTGTTTGACTGCCGCTAAGGGGTCTTGATTTGATTTTCCATGCACATGTGTGTGACTAGGACTTGTATGCCAAGTGAATGGCTTATGCGCTCGATTTATTCATATTTCCTTTCATCCTTGTTCTTTGGTCTGGCTTTCCAGGGAGACAGCACTGCTGATTGACCCGAGGAACTCGTGCTCTTCGTCACGGCAGTGGGTGGCCCTGGTAGTGGGACATGAGCTGGCCCACCAGTGGTTTGGGAACTTGGTCACCATGGTAAACAACCACTGAACTATTAACATATTTTGCATCCTCTATTTATTTCTTGTTAACGTGTTATCTTGATTTCCTCAACTCTCAGATGAAGGTAACCAAACTTTACAAAGAACCAGTTGAATGTTGCAATCATTCATGCGGGTGAAAGGGAAATTTCTTCATGCTGAGAAGTACAGCAAAAGCTTGGTCCTCTGATTAAAATGGTTATGTGAGGAACTCAGACACTTGGTTATGTTTTGTCTAAAACTAAAAACATAACGTCATGCCAAGGTCAAAGTAGCTCTTTGAAGCCCTCAAGAATGATTACTGGTACCCATGACGCTGGAAGGGCTAATAGAACCATTTTCAGACAGTTAGCAAAATAGAATATAAACTCTCTTTTAAAGTTTGCCAGACAGCAACTGCAGAACAAGACTACTGGAACAATGTATTCTGAAAGGCCTAGACAAAGGTGGAGTTGTTTTGCTTCAATGTCAGGTGTTGTGATTGGCAAAAACAAAGCACTGTCTTTTGACTGAACTTCATGCCAACTGTAAAGCAAGGTGCCTGGGGCATAATTGCTTGGTGCTGTTTTGTTGTCTCAGGGCCTGACAAAGCTTGCCGTTATTAATTCAAACATGTTTTTCACATTGTACCATAGAACGTTTTGAGTGGAATGTCAGGCCTTCTGGAAGCTGAACTGGAAATAGATCTTGAATCCAGAAAATTATCTAATAATATAACACAAATTCATAAATAAATGGTTGGAAATTAAGAAATTGACACGTTAATACTTTGAATAGTTTAATATGTTTGGAATAGTTTTTGTAATTCAGCTGATGTTCTAAATTACTTGTGCAATGTCCAAGAGCAATTAGAGTTCAGTGATTTCCTTAATGGCGAGTGACTGTTGTTTTTGCCTGAGGGGTCACCCCCGACTATTAAGGTTCGGGGTGCACTTTCAGGCACAACAAAAATCGATCTGTCGTGTTGGTACCTTTCAGGTGGTGTGCCACCTCACACCACTCTGCATTCTTGTCAGTGCCTTGGCTTCAGTTCTTGAATCCATTTCATCCCCTCTGCTAGGAATGGTGGACCCATCTTTGGCTTAACGAGGGCTTTGCGTCCTGGATCGAGTACCTCTGCGTGGACCACTGCTTTCCTGAGTACGACATATGGACACAGTTCGTGTCGGCCGACTACACTCGCGCCCTGGACCTGGACGCGTTAGACAACAGTCATCCCATCGAGGTGTGTTTTGGCTTCCCACTTGGTTAACATGTTTCGTGCCTTATGCGGTACGTGAGGCGTCGTGGTAAATCCAGTGACTTGAATGTATGTGAGGCCCATCTCTGCCAGATGAAAGCCAGCCCCTCGTACTGTTGTTGAACACATGACCTGACTGCTCCTCTGGACCGCAGGTGAACGTGGGCCACCCGTCGGAGGTGGACGAGATCTTTGATGCCATATCGTACAGCAAAGGAGCGTCTGTGATTCGTATGCTGCACAACTACATAGGAGACGAGGTGAAGCAAAGGGATGTGGGCATATTTTGAGCTAACGCTCGTTTTCATGTACTAGATGTATGGGAGCTCACGACTTCTGTGCGAACCTGGGTTTTAGATCTTTAAACATCGCCCCCACTGATGTTTCTCTGCTTTTTTTGTCACTCTGTTTATTGCTCTGTAGGACTTTAGGAAAGGAATGCATTCTTACCTGTTGAAGTTTCAACATAAGAATGCAGCTACAGGTGAGTAGTTGTTGTGGCCTCATTTATCCAGAGTTTCTAATGGAGAGCTGACAGGCCCAGGTTTGAACTTGTCACATTCACAAGATTATTACTTGAGAGTTGTGATTGGCTGGTGACCACTTTCTCCCCCCACCCCCCACCCCCCGACACCTCCCAGAGGACTTATGGGACTGTCTGGAACAGGCTAGCGGGAAACCTATTGCCCAGGTGATGAGCTCTTGGACCAAGCAGATGGGCTTCCCTATAATTGTAGTGGACCAGGAGCAGGTAATCAGACAACCATGGAAACGTCTTCGGATAATTCTGTTTATATCTTGTGAGATACAATCTATATGCTGTGGAAATGGAAGTTAATGTTTAAATAAAGGTAAAGAAGTTACATGTATCAGTTAATTTATTCATTTTTTCACCTCTAGCAAGGGGATGACCGCATCCTCAAGATATCTCAAAAGAAATTCTGTGCCAGTGGACCACATGAGGGTAAGGGTTGTTCACCAAGCCGCTTGATAACGCGGTGATCCTCACAGCTACGCTGCTTCTCATTGGCTCTTTTTTGTGTCAATCATCCCCCAAGGCGAGGACTGCCCTAACTGGATGGTACCTGTTAGCATCTGTACAAGTGAGGACCCAGGCTGCACCAAGCTCAAGGTGCTGCTGGACAGCCCGGAGACCACAATCACCATCAACAACGTCAGCCCCGACCAGTGGGTCAAAGTGAGTCTTGCCAAATTGTAGATGCAGTCATAGAATTATCTGCATTATGTATCTGCATCTAATCCTCCATGGCGTCGGGGAACTGGAACTTTGTTCAGTGGGAAGCAGCAGTAGTTTTAAATAATAACAAAAATACTTCTCACCACCTGGTCTCATTGGTTATTGTCCTTAGCAGACATTCGGCGTCTGGAAATGTAACAGTTATTAGTCTGATGAGAATGTTTAGTGTTTATGTAGTTTGTTATAAAATCGTGTCATCGTGGGGTTTGGCTAATCACAGCCGGCAGACCCTCAAATGTCTTTGAAAAGGGTTAAAGGGTCACAGACATGGTTATTGAATGGGGTTCCTGAGAGCATAAAGGGGTTCTGTGAATAGACCACAGAAATGACTGTTCACTGAAAGGACTTCATTGGTGATGTCAAAGAAGGTTCAGGGGACTGGAAACTGGTTCAAAGAATTGCTGCCTGATTGTTACTAGTCGTTGCTTGTACTTGATCATTAATTATTGTGAATTTTAATGAGGTCTTGTGATTGTTGTCAATTTGCTGGATGAGTCACAGAAACATACTGCGTACATTAATAAGTGTTTGGATAGTGACATTTTTAGGGGATTGTTTAGGCTCTGTACTACAGCAGTTTGAATTACAGGTTATACGATGTGTGTGAGGTTGAAGTGCTGACAGTCAGCTTCATTGAGGTTTTTTGTCATATTGCAAGCTAACACTAGATGAAATTACAGCATTTTTTACCTTTTTAAGGAACATATTTGGACCTGTCAACTTTATTGGTTGATTATACTTTTCTAGAACACATTTGCTACATTAAGCTTTGTGATTTTTCATGTTGTTTGATGCAGTTGCTGTTTAGTCTTTATTTCAGATTGTTTTGTGCACAATAGATATGTATGGTAATTGGAAAGTGTTAGTCATATTTGAGTATATTTTATTGAAAATGTGAATATAAGGGTTGATTATTATATCTGCTGTAATTTTTAAATGGTTCACACAATAAATGTATGAATGAAAATATCTAGGCTGCCCTTTAAACACATTTTCTTGGAATTATTTCAAATCCAAACTGCTGAAATATATCAAGCATAAATCTCTATGCAAATAAGTGTTGCTTTCTTCCACACCATCCTGTTAGGCAAATTTATTTTGGCTTAAGCTAGCTAGTTTGGAGCAGCAAAGTGTTTTCCATGGCAACGACAACTGTGTGTACTAAACGGATTAGCAAAAAAGACAGTCTTTGCCGGTTAACTGTATGATTCCTCTTTCGCCCCCTTCTGTAGATTAACCCAGGCACAGTGGGCTTCTACAGGATCCAGTACAGCTCAGCCATGTTGGAGAGCCTGCTGCCTGGGGTCAGGGACCTCACCCTGCTGCCTGTGGACCGACTGGGCTTGCAGAACGACCTCTTCTCTCTGGTGAGATGAGACAGTCAAGCAAACAGACCGTAGCGAATGGGTTAACTGGGCCTTTTAGCTTAATTAGAACACATTCAATGGTTTTGTATGACACTTTTCAGTGGTGGTGTTTGTCTAAATGTTGATTGCCTGCAAGTTGTTCAAAGAAATTCAGTAGTTAGTTCTTCAGCTTCAAAGTTAGGTAGGCTGCACATTAAGAGCTTCACATTGAATATGTTGTGATGAATTTAAAGTGTGGTGCCCAGGGATCTTTATGCTCCTTATTCTAGTGACATTTGATGCCAGGCTGCCATTTTACAAAACAATTTACCCTGCTCTCCTGTTGCTAACACAAGTCTAGCAATGTTTCTTTTTTTCCCAGTACCAGTCAGAACACTGTGTTTTCGATTGAGTTGTCGTCACAAAGAACAACCTTAATTTATCTGGATGTTTAAATGTATCCTTTTAAGGATGAAATGGGTTTTCCCCTCCAAGTTGTTTTAGTTTTACTTAACTGTTGTAAGTTTCAACAATGGAAATGAAGACGGTGGTTGTTTGGTCAGGTGGTCTTATCAGGGTTCAATATTGATGCTCCTTTCTTCTTGGTAGCCATGACCTTAAGCTCTTCGCCTCAGTATGTCATGTGAATTTTCAAGCACTGATTCCTTGGATGTCTTCATGGCAATGCCCCTTATGAGGACAAAAACAATGTGTTGTCTAATATTTTGGTCATTTGATAGACTCTTTTGTCCAGAGCAACTTACATTAGTGATTGCATAATTTTACTCTACACTAGTCATTAAAAAAGCAATGCTGTGCCAATCAGTGCCCTCATGGGTATCTCTGCTTGCAAACTCTGTTAAACGTACTACCACAGACTCTGATGTACAAACAAGAAACCAGGCAAGCTTGGTTCAGCAGTGTTGCCCTCTTGAGATTCGAACCCAGGTAGCCCACGTGGAAGGCTTTGTTATTAACCACTACACCACAGAGCTGTACATTTGATGGGTGTCAGTACAGCCCCTTGTGTCTAACTTGAACAAATTATCTTTTGCCACCGGCCGTTTCAACCGCTAATTGGCCATTTGGGAATGATATTGATACAGTTAGACTGGCTAATGTTTCTTACTGAGTTTATCTCAACCACAAATGGCATCTATGAACTGTATGGCTTTTGCCACTGGTTATTTTAACAGCGTATTAACCAGTATTAGGCTTAACCAGTATCTACTAACTTACTGGAATAGTAAGTCTGCCAAAGCTATTTTCTTTCATGCCTTAACAGCACACTTTTTTCTTTCATTCCTGAATGACATTGATACAAAAACTATGAATAAAGGTGGCAGTAACTAACTTTTTTCTTTAAGTGAAAAGAGGAGAATCGTGTACTCTACCGGAAATAGTCGGAAATACTATATAACCAAAACGTTTTATGAAGGCCACAAATATAATTAAGGTTGTTGCTTTCAATATGTTCATACTTACGTCTTCCATGTGAGAGGCACTGTCTTTTTAACCACTATGCGACGGCATTACACGTATCAACGCTCGCTAGACACCACTGAGCAGTGTGGTAAACCGAACTGTTTCTTAATAAGTTTAACTCCACCAGCTGTTACATCAGCAATGAAGACATGTGAGTCATTTCCAGTGGCAGCAATGTATGCCTAAGCTGTGAGAACATTGTCAGTATTTCACAGATGTGGTATTCCATGGAACTGGAGCAATTTCTTTGCTTTTCTTCCCCACACTCTTTAACCTTGCTCTTGTGTCACTCTGGTAACCTTAGGCCTTTTGAGGTAATCCAATATGAAAGAAATGTTAAATATTATAAAATATTAGTGTGGTGGTGACTGTGAATGGTACATTAAAATATGCTAATCGTTCGACGTGTTCATGTGGACAATATGGTCATAGGTAAATTTTCCTGCTAGGGAAGTCTTCTGCGGCTGGTAGAGGTGGACACATCCACTTCCTGAAGAGTGTTCCTGACCTTTCTGGCAGTTTTTTTTTTTCTATTCAGCCTTCTTAGGTCCGCCTGTGCAGAGGTGTTCCTTGGTCTGCCAGGCTTTTTGTGATAGCCGAGCGTATAAGCGCTTGCTTTCTTTTTAATGTTTTTGTTTTTGGCTATGTTTCTAATGCAGCCAGTCATTATTGGCACGGCTTTGGTCTTAATATTGACAGACCCTAATAGCAGACTCCATAGACAAAGCGAAACCTAGAACCCTGACAAAACATTGATAGCTATCTGACGCCAACGCAAATGTGATGGGAGACAGCTGACAAAACAGAAACCCTGCCAAGTCAATTGACCCAATACTTCTGGTGGCCTGGCATAGTGCGAGTACATTTTCCAAGTCAAGACGATTCTAAATGGTGATACCAATAAGTACACCCTCAAAATCAGAGGAATCTATACTTTTGAAATTGTTGTAATGGTTTGATTTAAAATCTGAGTGGTATAGAGGAACCAGACAATGTTTCACTGTCTCGGTAGTAGGACATTTTGTGTCTCTGTGCCGCTGTGGCACTGCCTGTCTCTCTCTGTAAACCTGTGCATGCCGGAAACCTTACAGGATGTTCAAGCACAGACATTCCCGGGCTTTTCTTTACAAACGGCAAAAGCTCATCAATGGCAAGGTTGTGTTCGCCAATCGGCCAACCAAATGAATGTTCACAGTGGCTTGGCTGAATGCTGACAGACTAAACTCTGATTTCGTACTGATTGTAATCAGCGCTCAATGTGAATTTTATTGAAGCGAATACATTTGGCGTTGCTTTCTCAGGCCCGTGCCGGCATGATCAGCACGGTGGAGGTGCTGAAGCTGATGGAGGCCTTCGTCAACGAACCCAACTACACCGTCTGGAGCGATCTGAGCTGCAACCTGGGAGTGCTCTCCTCCCTCCTGTCCCACACAGACTACCACGAGGAGATCCAGGAGTTCATTCGAGACCTGTTCACCCCCATTGGCCTCAAGCTGGGCTGGGAATGCAAG
>JACXGJ010006198.1:21531-35566 GCA_016801105.1 Esox niger
AGATTGACTGTAAGGACTAAATGTGATGCTGGATCCAGATTGACTGTAAGGACTAAATGTGATGCTGGATCCAGATTGACTGTAAGGACTAAATGTGATGCTGGATCCAGATTGACTGTAAGGACTAAATGTGATGCTGGATCCAGATTGACTGTAAGGACTAAATGTGATGCTGGATCCAGATTGACTGTAAGGACTATATGTGATGCTGGATCCAGATTGACTGTAAGGACTATATGTGTTGCTAGATCCAGATTGTTAAGCCGAAAGGCTGCCAAGGCACTTCAAAGAGTGTTAAACCTTTCCATTCAGTTGCCCGGGTGTTAGGGGTCGTTTTGGAGTTCGGTTGTACTGAGGTTTGGGGGTATGATCTCAGCTGATGGATTCACTGAACCCTGGATTGCCATTTTGTCATTTTGGCTGAATTTCGGTGTGTCACAGCTTTTGTGTTTTGTCTCTCAGGTCACTTGGATGCCTTGCTAAGGGGCCTGGTTCTGGGGAAGCTGGGAAAGGCCGGTCACAAGCCCACACTAGAAGAGGCCCGGCGGAGGTTCAAAGACCACGTGGAAGGCAAGCAGGTCCTCTCTGCAGACCTCAGGAGCCCAGTAAGCTCTGCACCCACCACATACATGTACACACACACTCAGGTGTTCTATATTGTACGCACGCGTCACGGATCGGACGAAACACCCAAGTTATTGAAGTGGAAATTCACGATGAGACTAAATGATTGTAAGATGAAACTGCATAATCATGCGGTAATGCACACGCGTGTGGTTTTCGCCCTCTCTAGGTGTACTTAACAGTGCTGAAGCATGGAGACAGCGCCACGTTGGACACCATGCTGAAGGTAGGAACGCCCGCCAACGGCTGGATTCAACTGGAAACAAACAGAAGCAAATGGCCCCAAACGGCATCCTCCTGCATTGTCCAATAAGAAAAACGCTTGTTTTCATTTTACCGTTGCGGAACCTGTTATGGTGTACTAATGAATACACACACCCATGCCCAGCTGGTAGGATTTCAGTCTGCCTGAGTCATGTATTGTCAACAGAATTTTATTTTCTACTTAGGCCTGTGACTAGTATTGCAATATATATATTTTTTCTATTGCAAAAATGTAAACACACAGCAGACCATATTTCTTGGTCCTTTAAAAACCTGCTGTTTGTGAACTACCAGTGCTGTTCTATAGCTTGGAAAACAATGTATTTGGATGGTTAAGATAATGTTTAGGGTGAATCAGATTTTGCTTCCTTGACCATAGTGTCGTCCTGGACATAAATCTATTACGTTTTCACTCTCTGACGAAAGAGACTAACAGTTCACTCTTTGTCCTTGACTCTTGTTAGAGCCTTAACAATCTGTAACCACTCTGTCACACTTGTTTGATTTGCTATTTCATTTCAGCCCATGAATGTCACACTGAAGCTGAAATATGAACCTATTATTCTCCCTCCTTGTTTTTCAGCTTCACAAACAAGCCGACATGCAGGAGGAGAAGAACCGTATAGAGCGAGTGCTGGGAGCCATCTCTGCTCCTGACCTCATCCAGAAAGTTCTCACCTTTGCCCTCTCGGTAGCCTCACTGTCACGTACTTCTGACCTATACAACGATTGTGTTGTCATGGGGATGTGAAAGACCAAACAAATACTGCTTGAGAATTGCCACTACCCTGTTCTGTTGTGCTTCCCTTTTATGCAGTTATTTCCTGAAAATAGCCGGTGTGCGAATGTTAGGCTTCTGTTAGTGTATCCCTCGTGACTTGTTTTGGATGTACGGTTTCCCTTATTATCTGTGATTTAATAGGATTTTCTATTAGATAATTTTGGGTGGCAATAATGTATTCAATCCATTGGGCTAAATCTGACCTCTGTCTTGCCCACACAGGAGGATGTGCGTCCCCAAGACACGGTGTCAGTAATCGGGGGCGTAGCCGGGAGCAGTAAACACGGACGGAAAGCCGCCTGGAAGTTTGTCAAGGACAACTGGGAAGAGCTTCACAACCGCTACCAGGGTGGCTTCCTCATATCAAGGTTAATCAAGGTAAAGGCTCCACCCACTTTCTGACCTGTTCCACACAAAAATGAACACATGATCCTCAACATCCAAGCCGTCACAGTAACTTGGCATGAAAAGGCTGAAAATATCCCAACTGTGAGTTGTTTGTGTTGAGTGATATCAGTGTTGGTAAATGTGTTCTTTAAAATACCTTAATAGCGAGATGCATTATGGGAGACAAGTTGCATTTGCATATTTTACATGTTCAGCTCATTATGTACGTTTACCCATTATCACAGCTCTCTGTGGATGGATTTGCCATTGACAAAATGGCTGCTGAAGTAAAGGTGAGTGTTTCTTTGCATTGTATGTTGTTTTTAAATCTGACCGGAGGGCTGGGATTAACACCATATGTATTGGAAACCTCTAATGGTGTGTAACTTTTTGTAACTAAGACACTTGTCTTTCGAACGTGTTCCTCGCGTTTTCAGAGTTTCTTCGAGAGCCACCATGCACCGGCAGCTGAGCGCACGGTCCAGCAGTGCTGTGAGAACATTCTCCTCAATGCCGCCTGGCTCAAGCGTGACGCTGATGACATCCACCAGTATTTACTGCAGCGCAAAGCTCCCCCGGTCTGAACAACTTCAACCCCCCCGCCCCGAACCACCCCCCCCCTGAACCCTCCTCCCCCCTTCCAGCGCAGAGCTCCCAGCATCATGGCTGCCTCAACCTCCCCTTTGCAGTCCAGGGACGGAGAGCGGGCATACTCCAAGCAGGCTTTATTTCTCTAAAAATAATAAATACAAAAGACGACGTCAACAAGCAAGCCAAGAATTTAATCAAGTGTTGAATAATGAAAGAGACCGTTATACATAAATAACAGAGCAAATTCATTTCAAGCTGACAAGGAATGTAGTTATCCCCATTCTGCCCGATAGCATGACAACAAATGATTTTCCTTTCCAGGCTTTTAACCTGTATTAACCGCTTTCCACTTGTGGGTCTCAAATGACACTATTCCTGATGTAGCGCACCCCTTTTGACCGAGGCCCTGGGTCTGGTCAGTGCATCATGTCAGGAATAATGTGCCATTCTGAGTGCATGCGCTCAATCTATAGGACACTCCCATACACTTTACAGCACGCTGAACATAAACCTTTGCCTACTCAACCACACCCTGCATCTTAGTTTGGAAACTGTGAATTTTTTTTAAAAATGTTCTTCTCTCCACCTAAACCAATGAAAAAGCATGAGTTTTACGATAAATCCTGTGTTGCTGTCTTTTTGTTTACGTTTGTTTTATGTCGACAGCTAAAAAAAAATCGTCCTCATTGTTTCACTGTTACTGGTTTTTACCCAGCAAACGATGTGATTGGTAAAGAACACAATGCATCTGGGCAGTTTGGGGTTAATATAGTACGCCATTTTGTTGGCAGTAGCTAAATGAACTCAAAAGCAATGGCACTGGTCTCCATCACTAATAACGGTTAGGACAGAAGGCCATCAACGCTAGCATGGTACTACATGTGTACTGTTACACATACAGAGCAGTCTTACAAAGATGTTCCACAAAACTGACTAACGATGTTCATGGTTACCATACCTGCCCATCCTTCGCTCCATCCATCATCCTATCCAGGCATTAAATGCATACCATTCCCACATCAGTCACCCCCCACCCTCCTCCTCAATTGCCTGTATTTTCAGCCCTTTGTAGAGTCACAGAAAAGATGTATAGTATGGCAAATGACAAACATGCATATTTAAAATTTCTTTATCTTCCATATTATAAAAAATGATGACATCTTTTCAAAATCTGTTTTTATAAGGTCTACAGTAGATGCAGTGATTTATTTTAATGTTGCAAAAAACGTGCATTCGTTCTGAAGAATTTGTCAAAGAATACACCTGCTTGGGCCTTTAGTGCAGTTAAAACCCAGGAAAATTGCCATTTCAGGGGTTAGTGTAAAACATAATGATATATTGGCCCAGTCTGAACATTGAACTTGAAGTGATAGGATTTACTTAACACTGCTATTGAACTCAGAACTGGTAGGATTTACTTAACACTGCTATTGATCTCAGAAGCCTTAAATTGGTAAAGTGGTTTGCAATAATGATTACACTGAAGTGGTTTTAGTCTACTGCAAAGTGAGTCTACTGCAAAGTAAATATGTTGTTTCTAACATGACAGATCTACACATAGACTTGTTGAACGAGTATATCTATCTATATAGAATTTAATTTGATGTGGCTTTGAAAACATTTACCAGAGAAGATCATCAATCGAAAAATTGTCAGACTCTTTCCCTGGAACATATGTTGTGCTTTTTGTTAAAATACAGTTGGTGTTCATTAAAGTAAAACAAAAATGAATATAAAACAAAAATGTGAAATAAGTATAGTTGATTTTTGAGTGAGGTGTGGGTGTGTGTGTGTGTATGCCTGGATACCAGTTTGATATATAATTTGACAATTGTAATCCAATTAAATACATTTTCTATTATACTCCTGATAATCTTAAATAGATTAAATGGTTCAATCGTGAATCGCAATAGAAACAAATACTCTACATACCAATTGAAGTACGCCTAAATTAGAATAAAGAAACTGGTTATGTAGATGTTTGGGAGTATAATTAAAGTCCATTAATTTTGTTTCACAAACTTTGTTTTTCTCAGAAATGTCTGTGGTGGATTTAGAGATGTCTGGGATTTTCTCACTTGCATGCTTGTGTAGTTTCATTGCACATGGCACTGCAGTCCAATGCTTTTCGGTAGTTGTTGAAAAGCATAACTTTGTTTTAAATGCCACATTGATTCTGATTTAAAACACTTGACGGGGGACTGTGACACTGGCGTTACCAAAGCAGAAATGAAAATGCAGTGCAATAAATTAGCACATTGAGAATTATTTTTTTAAAAGAGGTCTCTAAGTCATTGTCTTTCACCTTGGTTTAATACACCTTGGTCTGATGATACATTTATATACCATATTGATAAGGCTATGGTTTTGTTGTGACTCTTCTATCACCTTATGCACAATGCTTCGTATATGTAAGACATGCATTTCTTTTCTGCTTTATTTAGCAGGGTGGTTGTCAGTTGATAACCGTTGGTCTAAATGCGTTTTATGCTCTTATCAAACCATTGCTATAATGTGCAAGCATATTCTGCAAATAATGATGCTGATATCTTCTCAACGTTATGTACATTCAATTGTTATTTTTAAGTTGTTTTGGGTTCACAGCCCATTTAGCTACAAAGATAATGTGTGTAAAATGGCACTGTACAGCCAAGTCTGTTAGGTGTGTGCACTTTACAATAAATAGATCAGGTTACTGAAAATAAGTTTGTTTAGTTCATATACACATACTGTCCAAGTACACACCAAACAAATGCTATTAGGTTTTTCTCTCCACAACAGAACAATGGAGGATGGGAAAATTTATGAGAGTCAGATAATGTGAACAAAACAGGGGTTTACACAAATCTACAGTAAGGTGTGTGTGTGTGCGCTAACCAGGAGGGAGGCTGATGTGTTTGTAAGATACTGCTAGGGACTACTGCTGTGTTGGCTGATGGATCAAGTGTTCAGTAGTCTAAGGAAAACAATTTTCTGAGCCGGACTGGGACAACGCTCTGGTGTTGAAGAGCCGGTGATGAATTGGACGGTCTTCATCAGGACGTTGCGTTTCACCGGCTGTGTTGGTAGATGTACTGTGGCCCGTTGAGTCAGTAGATGAGGTGTTGCTGTGATTTCTCATTCTGTGACCTGGCCGTGTTTCAGGTTTTCAGGGGAGCTTGGTGAACCTGGACGTTAGACTTTACCTAATAGCTTTAACCCTTGTCTGGGTGTGATAGGGCTGTGTGGATGCCAGTGGACCTGTTCTGTCCTTGAGCATGGTAGTTAACCCAAATTGCTCCCAGGTTGTTGCTGTAAATTAATGTGTTCATGGATCACTTACCAGGTAAAATAATACAATTCTGCCATGAATGTTTACAATAGTAGTAAATTGGAATGGATCCAGTGTGTCTGGCATGCACTTATTTTAGCTATGGTCAGCCTTGAATCAATCTATGGTGATGGGCTGAGTGTAACAGGGCAGTAGTTATTTGGTCAGGTCCGTTTGATTACATCCTGTCACATAGCCTAGTACTAGACTGCAAAAACCCCTATCAATTGGTGGCGCACACTCAGACGTGGCGGACAGTAACCTGGAGCAGCAAGAGCCCTTTGAAGGGTACGGTGTTGGTGGCCTTAAAGAGAGCATAATATGAGTCGCAATTTTCTAGGCAGCAACTTGCAGAACTATGTGTTGTTTCTAAGATGTCGTATTGAGATGACATTTTACATACCTAATGCCTTTCTGGGGCTTATATACCTTGTCGAGTTTTCTATTTGAATAGCAGTTTCCAGTTACCGTTGTTTTTTGTAGTATGATGTGACTTCTGTAGCCCTGTGGTTTGTTTCACGTGGTCGGTCCGGTGATTATTTCCCTCCTGTAGGCGACGCCATTGGTGGTTGTAGTGAGAGATTCCGGAAGTAGTAGTGAAGTTCACGTCTTCCCAATTGCTTACGGTTACTTAGCTAGCAAGCATGCTGGCAAAATAATGACTTAATCTGTGATAATCAAACAATGTGCAGGTAAGTAGATAATTTGATTGGTCTACAAACGTGAAGATGTAAAACCATTAATGATGAATCTAATTATTTGCAGTTTATTATTGTCGCCAAGGAAAGTAATTTGCTGACGTTAGCCAACAACTGTAGCTAGATAACGTTAGCTTCTATCTTAGCCAGTTCGCTAAAGTCCGATAATGTGTTGTGAAAATATATAAAACAATTCTGGCATGACCATGACCAGAAATCTATTTGCATTTAAATCATGTAGGATGTGTTTTGTATACGTTACTCTAACACATTCTGTTACGATAATCACCGCTAACTGACGTTGAATATAACAAAAATCAAATTTCAGTTTGTACTGTACAATAGCAAGATAACGGAGTTTGCATCTGTTATGCTGATGAAATAGTTACGTTAACCAGCATTAGTCTGTCTGCTAAATGGTTAGCTAGCCAGCAGTCTTATTAGAACTAGGCAGAAAGACATGGTGGGCGTAACACCTTGACAGATGGGAAACAGCGGTAATTACTGCTCAGCGTATTTTAGCAACTTTACAAGGTTGCAGAGGTCACACTGCTAATATTAAGATGTACTGTACCTAGCTAATTTATTTATAGACCAGAGAACTTTCAGCCCTTGTACATACAGTGCGCTCAGGCAGCAGGTCTGATTTCAAAACATGCCTTAAAAGTCAACGGACATTCTGACACCGATATGACGTGGCAAAATACCAAATCGCCCCTCTGGGATTTGCCTGTATGTCAGGCTACTACTGTAATGATGTTTTTTTCACCCCCAGGTTGTCAACAGATGGTAGGTGGGTCTTGTCCAGTCGGTGACTGACCGTCTGTCTCTACTATGGCGCTAGGCTCCTGCGGCCTGTTGGCTGTGGCATGCCTTCTGTCTCTAGCTGAGGGGTTCCTGTCTTTGGAGGAGGAAGTCCTCCCTGATGAGTGGGTACTGCTCCACGTCGTGCAGGGCCACATCGGGGCTGGCAACTACAGCTACCTGCGGCTCAACCACGACGGCAGGATTGTCCTACACATGCGCAGCCTCAAGGGGGACGCAGACCTCTACGTGTCCGACAAAACGCTGCGGCCAAACTTCGAGAACTACAAGCTGCAGTCGGCCACCTGCGGCCATGACGTTGTGGTGGTGCCGGTGGACTTTGAGAGACCGGTGGGGATCGGCATTTATGGCCACCCGTCGCACCAGGAGAGCGAGTTTGATATGAGGGTGTTTCATGATCAGACAGCACCACAGGACTTGTTTGATAAAAGCTCATACCCCTCGCAGGAGGCCGGCGAGAAGGAGAGCTACTCGACTGCTCCTGAGGAGGACTTCCAGGAAGAGGAGTCCATCTTCTGGACTATTCTCATTGGGATTCTGAAGATTATACTTGAAATTCTGTTTTAAGAAATGTGTGCTGCTGCTTGCTGCCTTTATGCTTTCACATTTGGGTTGAAGTAGAGCTGAGCATATTATTCCTTAATTTCTGGCCTCCGCGATCTGGACATTGGACACAATTTTTTTTTGTGGTCAAAGGGTGGAAAATCAAAGGGAGTTTTTTTGATGAAATTTATTTTCATAATTCAGTTGGTCATCTTTTGATTACTGATGAACTAGCCATGCCATATATTTGTCAATCCACCTTTTGGCTGAGTGTTACCTCTGTGAAATGATTGAATCAAACCATTAGTCAAGGGCGTAGAAGTGAGTTCAATATTGTGGGGTACGCATTTAGTATTTTCATCTAAGTGATCTCGTTATTGGGGAGGACCAATTTACCTGCATCTATTACTGGGGGAGGGGCATTACACCCTTGCTGTTAGTTCAAAATGTTTCATACCTTAATCCTTATGCCAACGGATTAAAACAACAGTTATGGGTGTTACGGTGGCTGACAACTGTTCCAAGCAAATAGTATGACCTAACAAGAGTTTTTATGATTAGTAGTGCCTCGTTTGGTTGACCAAGGAGGTCGTGGAGTTTGGCCTATCTGTTGAGTGGGTAATAAATGGGAACAGAATATTTGAAATGGAGGCGACAGGCACTTCTCTGAAAACTGTCATTTTGAATTCTATTTTGCGTTTCCATTTGAAAATGTTTGCTCCCATATGTGCCTAATGAACAAGACCTAGGTCTGAAATATGCAACAACTAAATGTCAGTAGAGCTGTGAGCAGAGATGTTAAACAGTGCCTTTTGATCAGTCATTTCTAGGGTGAATGGCAATGCATCTCAAGCCAACTGAGTTATTTTATACAGTTTTCAAATAAAGATAAGTAATTATCTTTGCAAAATACCTGTTCTTGGAAGTTCATTTTAGCTTTATTGTCTTGATTTGAGACTGGTTCATCCACACTTTCTGTTTAATGGATTAATATTCAAACGCACATAGATTTGATTGTTAATTGTAAAAACTATGTAGTGTCATTAAGATGCATATTTGGGTCTCTGTTACAAATAATTTTCTTCCTCAACTCCTTGCTCCCACAATCAGAAATGTTCTTGTGTTGTACATAGATGGCAAGACAACTTAAATGGGAGAAAATGTGTTCGAGCATGGACATCGCCATAGTTACAGTAAAGAGCTGAATAGAATGCTGACTGAGAGGGAATTTCAATGGCACTGTCAAAAACATGGAAGTTAATATCCATCGGTTTATTGTAACCCATAGACAAAGCAGTGACCGTCCAATTTTGGGACATTTTGCTATTTTTGCTGTATAATCTTTAAAAATGAATACAGAAATCTTAATGCTATCTTCCATTCATATAAGCCACTAGCATATTTAATACATAAAAGCTGCCATGGAAGCACTATAGTCAAATTTCCCATAAGTATGAAATACACATGCAAATAGAGGCCTATAGGCAAAGTTTCCATGACATTTCCATTGTGTAGGTGAAGTACCATTAACCTCTTTACCACATTAATGGACAGTGTAAGTATGCTGCAAAGATTGCAAAGCTCATTGCCCCCCACAACAATTTCAGAGAACCAAAAGAATTGGGACAATGTCTTGATGGGTGTTTCTGGTTAGTCCGATGTTCTGTCACATTTGTGCAGGCATGCTATTGGTGTCTGTCAACATAACTAAAGAGGAATGTCAAGGAAGTCTTTGAGGCTGAAAAATGTAAACTAAAAGCAGTCAAACTGTTTGGAACATTAATGAGCTTGGCAATGTCAAACTGATAGGCCAAGGAAGACTTCTACAGCAAATGACCCAATGCAGCAGATGACAAACCCTTTTCAGCAGGTAGCTGTAAATGTGTCGATCTCTATGGGCCGTAGAATTCTTCACCAGCACATACAGATGATCTACTTGGTGATGCAAACCACTAGATAGCCGCAAAAACAGAATGGTCAAGTTACAGCTTGCTAAAAATGAAAAGAACCTGCAACATTCTGGTGTGGCAAACCTCAAAAGCATCTTGGAATTTACTGACTGTCCAAGTCTGTCTCCAAATGTAAAACATATTGTACAGGCATTTAACTTGCAAAAGATGTGATTCAAAGCAAAAAGAATCCTAACCAAATAACAGAAAATTACTGCAGTACAGCATAGCAGAGACTAGATTCTATAACCAGACTGTGGTGGGGTCAATTAATTTGCTGTATGCAAAGGATATAGAACCACTCATTAAAATGCTTTATATGGACTATGTTAATCAAACCCAGACAATTGGTGCCTGGACATAGATTTATGTATTAAAAATATTGTCACATAAAATCAATAAAATGTAAAACTGAGTGTAAATAATTAACTTGAGACAGTAAACGTTTGATTAGAAATTTAGAGTACAGTATTGCTTCACTTGCAATGGTTACAAAGAGAATTTATGTAATCCAACCAATTATACTGGAATTGACGACTTCAACATAGACAACCAGAGATCTGGTTGTATTGCAGATCTAGACGATACCTGACATTTCCATACCTGATGACTCGCGCCTCTCCCCCAGTTGTCCTTGTCCGTCTGGTCATGCTTCTGATCAGGATTAGGTTTTATAGCCTCTGGACACAGCCCATATGCATTCATTAATTATTACAACATGTACTCTTAACCAAACTTCATCCAGCACAGGTTAATGGGACTTCACAGAAGAGGACTGGTCACCCGTCCGATCCTGGTTCCTCTTCCTAAATTTCGGCCCATCTTCGGGAGTTCTTCCTAACCACTGTGCTTTAACACTGTTGTTGCTTACTCCTTGGGTTTTCGGGCTGGATGTTTTGCTAAAGCGATTTGTGACAACTGTTGATGTAAAAAAGGCTTTATAAATAGATATCAATGATTGATTGATTGACATCTAAGTCAATGGCGCTGCCCATGCAGGAATGTACATCATTGCACGAATAAACAGAACTCTTTCCATCTCTATGGTTTTCTACAGGTTTCATTCCGTGGAGGTCGCTGTTTTCCCAGTTGAGATGGTTGAGTTTGATTTACTTGGCTGTTGGCGGTGATCCGGTTACCTGCCTCCATTTTGTGTTGGACGGCCCATTTCCGTGTTTCCGAGAAGCGACCGATAAACGCTGTGAAGCGCGAGTACCACTTTGCTTGGGGGTCAAAACGAGAGTAGAATAAAAAGTCAATGGAAATAGGAAATACGTTGGAGATAATCATAGCATACCTCTTATTAGCTGTTGTTGTACATACATAGAACTTGTTAACAGACATTCAAAACGCCAGCTAAGTTACACTGGACGCTTGACAGCTGGCGCGAGTAAACAGTAACTTGGCTAGCTAACTAGCTGGCTAGCAAGCTAACTTTGGTTACCAGATTTTATTGATCTACACAGTAAGCTAACTTAGCGTCCGTGCCCGCTTTTAATTATTTTTTCTTCTTAAGTAAGCAAGAGGGACACCTACTGTACGGCCTGGGATTGTGTTAAGAAACTTGCCACAAGTGCAGTTTCCATTCATGTTGTTATTGAAGACAAGACTAGCAGTCTTTCAAGACAAGGTAAGTCTGCCAATCGACCCAGATGCTAACGTTAGCTTGCAGAGCCAACTAGCTTGCTCAGGGCTAGTTTCCTCACTTCATGGGGCTTTTGCTTGCGTTTGTTTAGACCATAATGTTCAGGTAAGTATCCAAGTTCACGTTTTAGGCCAAACTAGGGGAAGAAATTGCTTTGTTACCGAACTTTCGTAGCATGTTTTTGGCTAGCTCACCTGGCAGCATCTAGACTGACAGTACAGTACGAACTTAGGGACTTTCTAGCATGTAGTCAATCTTACTACTTTTCAAAATTGTTTTGTTGTTACGTTTCCCAAAGCTTGCTTAATCAAAGCTATGCAAACATTGGTGTCCGTTAGTTATTATATAAAAGTATTTTCCAAAAATATACTGACTGTCTAGCCTGATTTTTTTGTTGTTGTAGTTTAACACCTGGATTGAATAAATGTCATATGTAGTTTGGCCGAAAGTAGTTGCATGCATTGACTATCCTTGACTTCCTAAATGTTTTCCTTAAACAAAAGGCAAGAACCTCCTCATTGTGTCACAGTTGAATTTGATACGGGGCCGTACACCTGAGAAGGGTCTTATTGCAGCCGGGAATTCAGGACATTCCTCCATGTCGCCACTCCTGCAGTGCATCTGCAGGGACCACTTTTCAGGCTTTTGGAAGTGGACTGTCAAGCCTCCTAATTAGTGGTGATACGACAGATGGTTGGAGTCATGGTTCTGAATTCCAGGCAACCAACCCAGAGTACTACTGGTTAGCAATTGTAGACCTCTAATCAGGGACTGATGTGCTCATGAGACACCATGTGAATACAATGACTACCGGTTGAACTGAAAGTTTTCAGCACTCCAGGGTCTCAAGGCATTGAGAACCACTCAGTTACAGGACATAACTGTTAGAAAAGGTATTCCAATATGGACATCGCTATTGAATATGCTTGCTCTTTGAATGTACTCAAGTGTCTGATTCCTCCGGACGTAGTTTTTGTCGGAATCCTAAATCATCCACTCCACCTTTGCCCAATATTTGCGTATTCTTGCTTGCCTCTGCCATTTGCACAAGTGTCCCCAAGCAGATGGAGGGAAAATGATCCAGGGTGTATAGGCTAATGGAAGTCTAATGCCATCATTTGCCATGTTAGTTTTAAGTTTGCAGAACAACAGCCAATAATGGAGTGGTGTAACTTTTTTTATATAAATTATGTCTGGTTTTAGAGTCTTGACAAACTAGCAGAAATGCCTGCTAAATGAATGTTTACCCCTGTCAACGTTTTGAGTCTTACAAAACTAGTGAGGAGGATTTGTTTATTTGAATTCAATGCTTGTTTTATTATTTTAAAATGGAACAGGAAGGAATTGGATTGTTGAAGTCGCAAGTGTGTCCAATATTTGAAGGTTTTATTTACTCTCTGGGATTCCCCTTCAGAGTTTCTCTAGCGTTGTGTGTCCGCAGAGGGCCTTCTGACCCAATGGGTAGGGGCGAGTGGTTAGTTTGAGTTGCTGGATTTACCAGCTGGTAATGTGATTGCAGCTCCAACCAGGTCATGTCAATTGTATGGAAACAGACTGGTGACCACATGGCAATGGTCTCTCAGGCGCTGTTGTTGTGGGAGATGAGTGGCCCGCATAAAGGGCAGTTTCCTTCTCACCTATGGCTTGAGACTGTGTATATGGTATGGGGCACTTCACACCTGGCAATTGTACAGTCGGTGGGTTGATGAAGTAGTGGGATTTATTTGGTGCAGCATGAATATAATATCATTTGCACCAATAGTTTTTTGTTGTATGTTACTCGTCAGTTCCGGTTGTGCGAAAATCTTGTCAGTGGATGAATCATGAAGAGAAGGGCTGTCCGCTCTCGGTTTCTGTCGCCGTCTGTGACCGCTTACGACGTCGGCTCTCTCTGTTGCTTGTCACCTCGTTTGTAAGCTCACCTGGTGACATTCCTTGTGTTTTCCTGCTGCAAAGAACCTGTTGGAACACTCCACCAGGCAGTGTGTGGAATGGAGGGGTGAGTGCGGGCAGGTTGGGCCTTGCTGCAAGGCTCAGCCTGTGGTGTTCCTGTTTCCGCAACCAGCTCACTCCAGCCAGTCGACGGGTCAGGGAGCTCTACTAACATCAGTCAGTCCAGAGTGAGGACATGCATCTGGCATTTTGGGATAATGCCAGGGGGAACGTAATGTTCCTTGAACAGTTCGCTGTGATATGTCAAATGACCCTAGTTCAGTACGGACTACCCACGTTAGCCATGATGCCACAACCAGTGTTCCTCTTTACTCTGACCCTAGTTCAGTACGGTCTACCCACGTTAGCCATGATGCCACAACCAGTGTTCCTCTTTACTCTGACCCTAGTTCAGTACGGTCTACCCACGTTAGCCATGATGCCACAACCAGTGTTCCTCTTTACTCTGACCCTAGTTCAGTACGG